>JAQIWG010001469.1:0-24401 GCA_034695025.1 Chamaedrilus cognettii
AGATGAGCTAGTATGTAGATGAGCTAGTATGTAGATGAGCTAGTATGTAGATGAGCTAGTATGTAGATGAGCTAGTAGATGAGGTAATATGTGGTGGCATATAGCAATTCCTCTTGTCGATATGTTGGTTCTTCGATGACGTACTTTGTGCCTATTTGATGTCATGTGGAATGCCTTGTATCAAGAGGTCAGTTTAATTTGTCACAGGTATGGTATGAATTTTTCACTGCCAGTGTAGTAAGCGTTGTCGGTTTTGTGTTGTGGTAAGTAATGGTGTTTTGATTGATTGCTCAGCGTTTGATTGATAGCGAAAATTTTGTGGCTAGCTGTGATGTTGCCATAAGGAAATGTTGTGTTGATGATTGTGTAATGTGGTTATCGTTATTTTCTTGTTGCAAATTGATTATTGTGATCTATCAAAAATGTATAGTAGCATTAGATCTTAGCTGGATCGGCATATTACTTGTCGAGCGTATACTATATGTATTACTTAACGTTAACAAGTTGATGTATTTCTTGAAAGAATTTTATTTTTTTAAGTTTTCTTTTCAGAGAAGATAAATACAGAATTGCTCAAATAAGAGTACAAACAGAAGCAATGACTGAGAGATTCATATTGTAGACATACTATTGGAACTCTCTTGTTTGTCCAGTCATCAAGTATTTTTCAGAATTCTATCGCTGTCCTGTACCGTTTTTTGTTGAATGCCAATGGGTGGCTAAGCATGAAGTGTATTGAGCAAATTTCCGCAGAATGAGCCGTAAACATCATTCAATGCAGCAAACTAAGCGCATTGGTTCGTGAGAGAGCTCTATGGTATGCGTAAAGTTTATTTACTCGTTAATTTGCTATGTTATGCGGTGCTAAACGCTGGCTAATGTAATTCAATGTACATTGAGCAATAATTTGCACAAACTTGTTTGTGACACGACGAGGCAATCAATTTTTCGGTCGGACTACATTTTTAGCCAAACCCAAAGCGTTGCATTCATCACATTGCAGCAATTTAGATTCAGTGTCTTTTAAAAGTCGACACGTTATGGCAATCAAATTGTTAGTGCATTTCAATCGCATTCATACTGTACAAAGCATTGCGGATTCTATGTGGTCCTATACCAGAATGGCCTGGCCAGGTACTTGTGACTTAGCCTATTATGAAGAAGCACATCAGTCACATAATAGGATCTTGAAGCGTTCATATCAGCCAAGTTGTCGGCCTTAAAAACTATAATTTTATTGACTCCATATGCGATATGCAAACGATAGATTTTTAAGATTCGTTTTCTAATCTTATTGCTTTGCTTACATCGTTCAATGTTAGCTCAATAATTATCATTAACACTGTTCATATAGACTGATGTTTTTGATTATGCGATGCTCAGTTACTGTATCCTTTAACTGAGCGTTATAATCTGAGCAGAATATCGATGTGATAAAGATTGTAATTGAAACTAAAAATCAAGTGACTAGTTATGCTTTTGATGTTGTTTTGTTAGAAAATATCAAAATTAATAAAGATTGCAGTTATTCAGCTGAAAGACGAAAGAATAGCTTTGTAATTAATGTAGGCTATATAAAATTGTTTATTTTTATTGTATCGAAAACATTTGAATATAAATTTTTTTTTGCGTAGATGCCAACAGTCACTTGTCTTTGTGATACATGGTTTAGTGTCAGTTCGATTTTTATGCGTTTTTGTGACTGGTTAACAATGAGTCACAAAAAAGTCTGAGTATATCAAAAACAAAGTACAAAATGTTAATTATGATATAGCCTACTGTACCGCTGCTAATTGACATTTAATAGTTCTGCTTCGTGTCAGCCACGACAAGCGGCTTGAGGCTTGTCTCTTTACATCGATTAACTACATAAAATTTATGTGCGATAACATACTAGACTTTTATATCTCTATATCTTGAGACTTGCTGAAATATTAATGGCAATTTCTGCAGGATCCTGTGTCATTAATAATTACATACGAAGTTGATGTAAGATTTTAAACATTGCCCGAAATAGGGCCAATTTGTTTTGTGTCTGATTAACCTTGCTCAATGTTCAAGCATCAATAACCGTTCAATAAAAAATGTAAATAACAAATGCGTACCGCATATATAACCCTCTAGATACTAAACAGGAATAATTTATCCACATAAAAATATATGTGCTACATATACATTTTTAATGTGGCTAAATTGCTCCTGTTCAGTGTTGTTCTATTATTACATCAGTGCAATTTTTTCTTTAGTACATTGGGGAAAAAGAAATTTCTTGTCGCAGTTCTGAACTTGATGGGCGAGGGTAAGAGGCTACTGAAGAAGGGGAAGCAGTTCTTTGTCGTCCCCGAGGCACTGAACCAGGCTGTTCCGATAAAATGGATCCGGAACACACGTGTTGGGAACTCGCCGACTATGAAAATGACATTTGTAAAAATCGTACATTACATCTTTATCGTCAGATTCTGAAAGATAGCTCGGAATCTGACGTTTAAGAGGTAATGTAACTGTACCCGAGGCTGCGAAATCACTACTAGTGCGTTGATTTAAACATTATCTATGGATTAATTGCCGAGCATTTATATTGCAAGACTTGCAACAAGTTGTATGTGTTTTCAGCTGTTTTGCCGAACAAATCGACCTCACCGGCCTGCAGATAGACACGGCGTTGAGGAAATTCCAGTCATACTTTCGTATGCCGGTGAGTGATAAAGGAACCATGCCGTATATAAAAAAGTGCAGAATTCTGACTGAGCACTGTTAATGCCGATAGCTGAGTAGCTGAATAAAGATTGCTTGTCTATATTTATGAGGGAAGTTTTTTATATATCGAATACTTTCATCCGTTTTCAAGGTGCATTTGATACTGGCATTTATAGAAATACAGTTGCTCAAATTTTATTTTTATTTCAAATTCTTGTAAATGTGGACTAGTGAATTTAGGCCTAGTTTTTGTAAATGTAACAAAAGAATTGTTACATTACAAAAAGATGAGGGAAGTGTGAATATTTTGAAATCCTCGCAGATGTATTCGGATGCTGGTTTTAAATCAATTACTACTACTGCGACTGGGGGTAAGTTAAACAGGAACAGTGAGTTTCAGAGTAAGGCCGGGTTTTTCCATCTAGTGTTAAATTTTAGTCCAAGATTTATTCTGCAAGAACCAATCACATGGCACTAAATTAACCATGGATCAGGCTTTCAGCGCGCTCATTGGGTGTGATGACATCATGACCTCGGATTAAATTTTAGCATTTGATGGAAAATCTCAGCATAAGAGTTATTAGTACGTTTCAAGAGGAGCATTGAGAGTAACATAATGTGATGTGAATTTTGCAACATTTTTGCAGGGTGAAGCTCAAAAGATTGAACGATTGATGGAAGTAAGGCAGATTGGTTCTTATTTAAGTTTTTGCTTTTGTTTTTTATTCTGAAGCTCTCAGTTACATCGTGCTATTTCAAGCGTAGCTTTTATTAATAAATCATCAATAAAAATAACCCGTTCCTTGATTTGCACGAATTCCGTTCTTGACAATTTATTATATTAGATCATCAATTAAAATAACATATTCTTATAGATTAGCACCGGCTCTGTTCTTGTCGATTTGTTATATTCTTTATACAATATTGTATTATGTTCCACACAACTACACCGTGTTTAATACATTGATGGATGTTAAAATCAAGGCGTATGTTGTTGCTAAATCAATGAATGTTGCTGTACATGTATTTTGCTTGAAAATTGTACAACATAGTAACGCTTCTCGATAAAGTATGGATGTTGAATTTTTATTGCATAGATTTTAGATGCCTCTTTCTTTGAAGTTTGACCACTACATGTCTGTACTTCATAATAAGATTGCTACATGCTTGGATACGCTACAGGCCTTTGCGAGTCGATACTGCGAGTGCAACCCGGAGGTCGTGTCTCGCTTCCGTCGCCAGGATTCCGTCTTCCTGCTCGCCTTCGCGATCATCATGCTCAACACGGACCTGCACAACGGGAGTGTCAAACCGGAGAAGAAGATGAAGCTCCCTGAGTTCATTCGTAATCTCAGAGGTGGAGTTCGATGCTGAAATGAATTGTATAAATTTTGCAATGTGTTTTTTGCAGTTCGATGGTAGTTTTTTTGGTTTAAAAAAAATATATATTTTTTGGTTTTTTACAGTAGTTTCTGGATTGAAATGAATACTGAACATGCATGAATGTGAAACAGAAATATTATACAGTGAATGTCTCCATTTCTAGTTCATTATGACGTAACAGACAATGAAATTCAAATTCTTTGAACATGATGGTAGTGCTGTAGAAAATTGTGATAAATTTTGTCTATTCTGCGCAGTTCCTTGGCAGATGCAAATGATGCTTTCACTGGCACAATAAATATTTTTTCCATTCTAAATGAACGTAATAAAATATGCATTGAATATATATTTCGATGTTTAACACTCCTGTTGAAAATATATCTGCCAGATATATGATCTTTTATTATTGAAGTAAACTATTCCGCTGGCTTCATTCCCCATCCATTGACATATTCGTACGGTATATTTTAATTTTAAATAATTTGTTGTATGTATTCAGGTATTGACGAAGGCCACGATATCGACCCAGTTCTGCTGACTGGCATCTATGAGAGAATACGCGAGGCAGAGTTCAAGCCGGGGTCAGATCATGTCGGTCACGTTCTCAAGGTCGAACAGATGATTGTCGGCAAGAAACCGGTGAAGAATCTTATTAAATATTCTAACTTATTATTCCGCTTAAATATTGAAATTTTTTACACCATTGAATTTTTGGAAGCCCCTGTTTATGAATGTAAAACTCATTTTGCAATGGCTCAGGATAATGCAGGATATTTAATTTAATTTACATAAATAATACATTGATGTGTTAATTAAATTCATGCAGTGTTTTAAATGCCTTTGGTGATGTGAATTTTTTGTGGATTATAAATTTGAAATGTTTATTGCAGTATGTTGAAGATTGCTTATTTGAGTTTAATGTATTAAATCTTTGCTAAACTTTCATAAATTGCTTTCTGGTTGGTCATTCAGTGTTTATCATGTTTGTTGTTAATTGTTTGTTGTGTGCGAGCAGCTTCTGTCCCTGCTGCACTGTTTATCTTGTTTATACTGAATGGTTTATGTTTGTCGTTGTTTATTGTGTGCGAGCAGCAGCTGTCTCTACCACACCGGCGGCTCGTCTGCTATTGTCGTCTGTACGAGGTCGCTGACCCCTCCAAGCGCGACAAGCCCGGGCAGCACCAGAGGGAGGTATTCCTCTTCAACGACGTCCTTCTGGTAACAGATTATCCTTTCATTTCTCAGTATTATCCTCTGATGTATTGATGTGAAGTATTAGACAGTGGCCGAAGCGTAAATCAATGACCCAGAAAGCTATATTAATGTGGGTGCCCAAATTTAAAGTCGGGTAATTTTATATGACATGAAATATAATAAAAGTGATATTTCACCATCAGTAGCACTATTAAACCATCAATCCATATCTACTTTACATCTATAACTGAACATTTGGTGAAGATCTTCATTATTCCATGGCATGTTCAATGCTCCATCTTTTTGTGTCTCGTCCATAGCTCGGCCTCACACTGGTCTTGAATGAAATTGAAGCACTGAACTGAATGTTGTAACTGTGTTTTGTCTTGATCAATCCACGGTGAAGCCGGGTATTGCTGCTAGTACGGTATATTTGATCATATGTACAGTCGATGAAGTCGGGAAATTTGAGATATTTTGTTCTAAAAAATTGTTTAACAACGTAAGCATCTAAATATTACTGATAGTATTTTAGTAAAATTAGTAAAAATAGTGTTGATGTATTTTAGATCACAAAGTTGATGAGTAAGAAGAAGGGAGTGTCATACAGTTTCCGCACCTCGTTCTCTCTCAATGGAATGATGGTCAATCTTTTTGAGTCACCCTGTAAGTTAACTATTATTTAACTAATCTTAAGTCATTTTTTAATAGAATAAAAATTAAAATAAATTTTTAAATATTTTTATTTGATGGCAAGCGATAGAATATTACAACATAACGCACAACCTTTTGAATGTTAATTTATGTAAAATTGTGTTTAACAAAATAATATACTGATGAAGAAAATTCACGGATAAATATCATATATATATCAGTTTCTTTTTTTGCCATGCTGGCAGAAACTTAACTTAATCTCAGATGCAAACGAAAAATTGCACATGGTGAAGTAATAGTTTTGCAATCAACCGTGGCTCAAAAAAACCAAATAGACTGCTTAGATATGAAGCAATAGCAATGCACTACAGTAGAAATAACAATAGCAGTAGGAATACACAAAATTTTCTGTATGATGCACTCATTATGTGCTGTATGCGCAGATTACAAGTATGGGGTTCGCCTGGTGACAGACAACAAGGTTCTCATCATGCTCAACGCTCGCAATGACGACGATCGAACAAAGTTTGTCGAAGATCTGCGGGAAGCGATCCTTGAGGTAAGTGCTCTTATCTACTGCTTCTCAGTGTTCTTCCAACCTCTAAATGTTTTCACTAGATTAATAGGATAATAAAGCTCTCTCTCTGTGATTGTTTGATGACCTTCTGCTAGTTCTAGTTAAATGGGTGAAGTAATGTTTCGGTTGCAGTTACTAACTCTCTGAACACTATATAAGTGTTTGGTTTGATAATGATTAGCTGTTGATCAATGTGTAGTTAATTGTGGTGAAAGGTGATTAGTTATACAGTAATCCTCCCTCTGGGCTGAATCGTTTTGTATATCCATTAGTGCATGTTCTATCTGCATGTTGTGAATACTTTGTCTTTAGCTTACACAGAATCTCCTTGATTTTCATATGTGATTTATTTGTAAAATTGTTGTCTACCTTTCATTTTGATCAGATTGGTGTTTGGATTTTCGGTTGTTTCTTAAACATATGCCTCTAAGTGTCCGTATATTCGTTTTTTTGATGGTTCATGCTAATGAGCTTATAGAATTTTTCTTTCAAATTCAGCATATATCGATCTTAAAGACTATCAGCCTTGTTGATGATAGTTTTTCACCATTTATGTTACAATTATTTTATGATTCAAGTCAATCTTTGCATGATGAGAATAATCACTAACAATAGTATGGTAGTGAGCATGGTTTTATACTAATGAAATATCCTTATATGGTATGGTTAACTATTCTATCGTTACATATCGATGGCTCAAAACAGGTGGATGAGACCAGTGCCGCAGCGTCCGTCATACAATCCTCCTCCTTGTACTCGTCTTTCAACCACACCCACCAGCCATATCGATCAACTTCTTTTCGATCCGCGTTGCCGCGTTCCCCCTACGGCTCTCCGCTGTTACCTGGAGGCCAAAGTCGGTCAAGGGTCCCCCGAATTCAACAAACCTCAAGTCTTTCACGGACATCGAGTGATGCAAGGCGACAGAAAACTCGCAACATACTGAAGCGAAACTGTAGAATTGACCAGGAAGATGACTGGACAAATCAGCCGTGTGACACGATTCAGGCGAGAAATAATTTGAATCCGCAGGCAGTGGAGCGGGTGGAGCAACCTGGTCACGTGACACTGGAGCCAGTGCGTATGCCGGTGTTACCGGCAGTGTCAAATTATTTAGACCAACAAAGGAACAGTACGGAGCGGCATGCAAATTGTACGATAAATGGACATTCGGTTGACCCACTACTGGAGCCTACTGATGGAATGACACAAGAACTATGTGACGCTGAAGAACTGCCAGTAAGCATGAATATAGAGTTAAATACCATCGAACAGCAGCAGGTTAGTGCAATACAGTCGTGTGAGTCATCAAATGTTACAATCTCAGAGGCTAGTAACGAAACACAGCAATTATATGATGAAACACTGTCCGACACCGTATCGGAACACCTAAATGATATGGCTCAACAGCTAAACGATGCGACGCATCCAGTTAAAAGCGCTACATCGTGTTCCAATGGCGCAATGCTACCGCGAACCACGGCAAGTGATATTCAATTATTACCCGCCCCCGCTACGTGTCAGATTCAATCCCTATCCACCGAATCCATTCCTCTTCCTTCCGTCTGTACGTCACCATGTTCCATGCAAACGAGACGGCTTCCTTTTTCGTCACGACAGAATTTCTCATCCGGTTCAATGACGTTTACTGATTCTGAAATGCTGTGCTACGACGAACTTGTCTGTAAGAGAAATATATCATGGATGGTAAACGACTTAACTCAACTGAAGGAAGCCACAGTTGAGACAAAAGCGTGCGATGGTAGTGAAATGAAATCGTGCGATGTGTGTTTGTTTGCAAAGAGGGACGCATGCGCGTTTGCACCGTGCGGTCATGCATGCTTCTGCAAGAAGTGCGCGGATAAAATCTTTAAGTCGCGCCAGCCATGCCCGCTGTGCCGAAGGAAAATTGACATCGTTATTCCGATATTCACCTGATGCCCAAAACTGGTTATGCTAATTTTGGCTAGATATTTGTGATAGTCGTCTTGGTTTTATTTCTCATGCTCTCTCTTCTCCCTTTGAGATTTAAGGACCGTGTGTAGAGACTATTTTGCAGTCCAAAGAATCGCTCCTTCTCTTTAGTCGCCATTTACAACTCGCCCGGGAACTCTATTCTCTTTTATTCCAGTTTGCAAGAGTGCTTTCTTCTGAGGCAGTGACATGCTTATGTTATCTTTTTCATTATTGCAATGAGTGCCTATGATTGTTGCATGAGAACTTTTGTGCCAGTTATCATTATCATACTCATATTGTGCTTGTTGTTCAGCGTTTTCGTTAGCCTCATTATAAAATTACATGAAATCTGTATTGAACAATTAATTTGTTGTGTTACTTGCGCGTTTGATACTTTCTACTTATGCTAGTAATATGCTAAGTATTCATTATTTTTTATCAACTTATTAGCTTAGTGGCTGAAGTGGAAAGCAAGAGGTCAAAGGTCCCGTGTTTTAAAAAAACGTCGACTAAGTTACAATGGCAAAATAAATGCTTTTTCTTTGCCTTTTTGGGAGTAGGTAACCCCTAATCAGATATTTTAGTGGCTTTTTGGCTCTGCGGCTCTCGGCGGCTCTGGGCGGCTCTGAGAGGCTCTGCAGAGCGGCTCTCAGCAGAGCGACTCTGCAGAGTGGCTCCGAGCGGCTCTGATCAGCAGCTCTCATCGGCTCTGAGCGGCTCTGTCATGCAGATCCCTTAACATGGCCTATGCTAAGTAAGTTAGCCTACTGTAAATGTCAATGGTTCTGGTCTTTCGTTTTTGGAATAGGATCCCGATATTATTGACAGTGCCGGGTCTCGGATTCGAGGTGCCGTGTCCCACATTTGAGGTGTCTGTAATATGAGGTGCCGGATCTGAGACCCGGCGGGACCCGGCCCACTTTAACCACTGCTTATAAGCATTATTTCATGTAAATTAAAAATTTATTTGCATTCCGGATTCATTGATAGTTACCTCTTCTTTTAATCAGAACTGTATTTTTCGTGCTATGATTTTAGTTTGCTGTGTTATTAAGAATACTTGATGTGTATTAGGCCATTTTGCTAAAATATAAGATTTAGGTTTTAATTGAATTTAATTGAAATTTCGGCTTAACGGCTTAATTTCAATTCTTTTCAATTCCATTCATTTTATTTCAATTCTTATCCGTTAATTTAAAAGTATATTTAAGTTAATTTAAATAGGCATTATAAGTGAATTTGTGTTCCGGTAACGCAATGTCTAACTTTTGTCAATTTGTCTGCCAGGCAATTTGTCCACCAGGGCATCATTAATTTAATGTCTGTATAATTTCAAAATAGAACTAGCATTAGTATTCAAATATATGAATATTTCTTCTGGTCATTTATTTTCCAGTCACGTTATTTGTTGCATTGACTGTGATATCTAGTTTGACATCTGACAGTTGTATTATTTTTGTCTAATTTGATTGTGAGCCTGTTCGAGCAGTAAACACACAATAAAATTGTGATTCCTGTTAGAATTTTCTTTATTGTTACACTTTCTGGTTTTATATTAAAGGCCAGTTTTGATTTAATAAGTGGGTATTATATCTCAGTGGAAATTCGTTTTATTTCTTTTTAAACTGCATGGTAATATGTATACTTATTGAGGGCATGAGGTAATAAAGATTGAATGAAATTTGATTTGATGCCCTCCATTCGTTCCTAAGATAGTAATTACATCTATTTTCAAAATGAGGGTTGCACTAAGAAACACAGTGCTTAGTGAATATTCTGCCATGAGCTATTAGAAATTACCGATTAAAAAATACTCTTTGACTACATGGCGAGATATATAAGTAAATCCATATGAGAGGTGAATAGGCAGGAAGGCAAATGTGTTTCCAATGTTTTTGCAAATATTATCCCAATCGCTAGTTCGCTAGACATTAATGGAAATTCATCTACAAGCAATGTAAGTAGCTGCATAGACTTCCATCCATGAGTTGCTTTTGATTTGACATTGGACTTTAGTTGCTTTTTTTGACATTGGATGCTTTGCTTTTTCTTTTACTACGCTGCAAGTATTTAACAGCTTTAAGCAGAACTGCGACTAGCCGCAATTTTACTCCTGCATTAAAAAGAGTTAGTTATGGTTGGTTAACTAACCGTAACCAATCGTTGACTGGTTGGCGTAAAATTAGCTTATGGTTGGTTGAGGCTTGGTAATGTTGGATTATGGTTTACAGTTTTGAATTTACAGTTTGTGCTGTTCAGGACAAAAGAAGCAGGACTCTGACCGTGACTGTTTTGGAAGACAGAGCTTTCTTGCCATTTGTCATAGACCTTGCCTGCATGGACCTCAGTTTTGCACAACTAATGGCTCTTTCATTATTTATGCTCCAAGTTTAGAAAATTTGCACAGAATTTGCTTTAGCAGATATTGAAGCAAAATTCAGACATATCAATTTTCAGGGATTTTGAGATTTCAATGCTGATCTCTCCTATGCTGATAAAATGTGATCTTTATAATCTTATGGTATTATAAATTGTGCAGTAATGCTTTCAATGCCTTCACTGAGCTTGAAGTGAATGAACTTCATTGGCTATTTAAGTTATTTTGTTAATATTTTTAGAGAACTTAAATTGGTATGCTGGTGTTATTTGTTGCTTCATGATCTTTAGTTTTTGATTGATTTTAGTTTGCAAAAAAGTTACGGTCTCTTGTTCGATATAAATTCTGTGCTTTTTGATGATGTTTCTTGCAATAATTTTTTGCCCACAAAAAGCATTTATCTGTCAACATAAAGTCTATGTATTACTAGGCCTATCGTAATGATTATTGTTTTAATTTAATATCAAAATTAAAGTCTGAAATATCTCTATGACTGCGGATAATTTGAAATTTTCTTTTATAAATTAACCTCATAGAAGCATTAAGATGTTAAGCTAAATTTTTAAAATATTTGCTTGAACTTAACGTCCTTTGTATGCCAATGGTGTCATTGGTGCTAACTTTGAGGTCATCATAAATGTCTGTCATTTTGAATATCTTCTTTCTAAGTTACACAAGAAGAAAAAGAAGTTCTGAAGCTATTGTGTAGCAAAATGCTTTTTATTTTCTCTTTTAGCTTGCTGGCATCTAACATAAACCATAGATTTGGATGAAAGCCTTCAGGTTTCAGTCAGTGTTCTATTTATAGATGAGTGATGTGGGAGACCCTTAGCATGTGTTCTATTTATAGATGAGTGACATGGAGACCCTTCGCATTGACGAGGAGCTCAAGAAGCAGAAGGTCCTTCAGAACTCTGCGCACTACAACCGCTACAGCAAGGACTCTGGCGTCGTGGACATAGACATGCTCAAGCTGTCTGATCCGGCCCAGTACCTCTCTGACCCGGCCCAGTATCGACTTTCCGCGCCAGAATGCGACATGCTGAAAAAGAATACACTGTCCAATTCACTGCTCGATCTTGCTGACGGTACACATTCTACTAATGATGTATAACAGAGTTTATAATAAAGTTGTTGGCAATCCTATTGATTACAGCACAGCCTCTATGGAAAATAATCTAATGATAATCTGTAATCCTAGCTTGAACCTGTGCTTCGTTTGATAAATTGTCCCCGTATTAGGCCGTGACCGATAGGGACACCAACCTATATAGTTATTAAGGTAAGTGATATAATATAAGTTCATATAATGAAATTATCACATTTTGGATGTTTTAAACCCTTTGTCACAGTCAATCATACAAGAATCTAATGACATGCTATTCAGCGTTGCATTAAATGTTCGCGTTGTAACATCGCTTGAGCTCAGCTTGAAAATTAGATGTCAAGTAAATTGTTGTTCCGATTTTGAGCACTCTTTTTTATTAATTCCGTTCTTAAATCGAAATAAGTCGCTCATACTGTAATTTGTGTTTGACTTTTCCTTTGTCATCTTCTTCTGATGTCAAATATTTGAACCTGAATTAATCAATTTAGACATCCTATTTCAGGCAATCGTCGATCCAGTGGCGCCTCGTTAGACAGCGGCATGGTATGTATTCTTTTCATTCAGTTAAATTTAGCACGACCTGCATCTAAAAATAGAATTGAATTGAATTGAATTTTCTATTCATTATGTCGCTATTCTAGACGTGAACCTAAACTTAACCCTAAATCGACCCTTGGCGAGTTCTCTCAATTTTGCTAGGGAATCTTCACAATGCTTTTGATCAGGCGCTCAAATGGAATACTCAGATTAGGGTTTGGGATTAAGTACTAGGGATTAGGATTAACTTTAGGTTAGTTCTAAACTAAATCCTGTTGGCTAAGGGTCGATTTAGGGTTAGGGTTAGGTTCATGTCTATTTTTTTCTGTGTTATTTTGGCATGTTATTGCCACGATCGAGAGGGTCTCCTGCTACTTCTTCATGACTTTCTGTAGTCCGCATGTTGATATCTCTGTGATCAGCGTGTTGAAATTCTTTATGCAACTTTATTTATTTATTCTTATATGATAAGGATTTAATTTTCAGTTATGATTTATATCATTTTAAATTATCCTGCCAAAAGTCAGACGATATAATTTAGTTGATTTTACGTTTCCGTTGACGTCAATTTCAGCAGGCGTCGGCTGAGTCAGGCAGCACCGGCAGCTGTCAGGAAGCAGGACGACTAGGTCGTTACCTCGCCTTGCAACAACTTTCCCCTGCTACCGCCGAATGCGTGTCGCGTGTTCCAGTAAAACAAAACTCCACACGCGCACCCGTTGCTTTGCATAAAGCCCTGCCATAATGACTGTAAAGCCGTAAATTAATTCAGTCCGCTCTGTTTTGTGTATTTTATAGGATCAACGATAAAGGAATATTTTGCTTTTTTTTTTATTTATCTGCATAATGTGCGATAAGACAGGGAAAGAAATGAAAGTCCAGAAACTGAAGATAATTGTATGTGTAATGCTATTTTTCTGTCATTTAATTGTATGTATGATGTTGTGATGCAGTAATATTTTGAAAAGCGATTCTTTTGTCATGCAAAGAAGATACAGCATTGTAATCCATTTTTTCACAAATTTGACTGTTTGTGAAAACTAAATTGCTTTCTGAAATTATTGCTGCATGTGATTGTGGCTGCTGTTAGTCCTAAGATCTGATATGCTGATTCTCTTGCTGTTTGTATATTTATGCAAACTTCAATTTTGCATAGCGCAAAATAACATTTTGCAACATGAAACCGTTTGAATAACAAGCACATTACAGGCACTCTAATGTGCCTGTCGCACATTACAGGGCTACAGGCAAAAGAAATACAAAATATTAAATTAAAAAAGCAATGAGACCTTCACCCCCTGACAAAATAGATCATCATCTGAGGACAACAGTTACTGATGTTTAGAATTGTATCTGCATTAATAAGTGATTATTGATATATTCTATTTACATAATGTGTTACATATTTACACCACCATGCCAGTCAGAGCTGTACACCAATTATACTTAATGATTTGGAATTTTAATTTAATTTTTTTTATGGATGCTGTTTTAGCAACGACTTGAGGTTTTATAGTCCCATGGCCTCAATTTTTGTGTCAATTGAAATTTACTCCTCATAGTTATTGGTATTCAGGCTGACGCTGTCATACGATGTTAGTTTATTGTCGCACTGTGGATGTTTTAAACCGTTTGTCACGGTAATGTTTGCAAGAATCTAATTACAGGCTGTTCGACGCTGCTTCATTATGGCAAATCTAACGTTATTTACGTTGTTTACTAACGCGTTGTGACTTTGCTTAAGCTAAGCCTAAGCAAGGCTATGTGAAATAGTTGTTCTCCTCACAACACACGGTACTTGAAACAGGCCTCTGATTAAAGTATTTTGCTTGTTAATTCTTCACTACTTGACGCTGCTGCTGCTGCTGTGCATACTTGTGAGATCCACATGTGTAATCTCTTCTGCATACCTGATTCAAGACTTGTAATTATTAGAAAAACTTGATATTCATTACTTCATTTTGTCTTGCCGGATACGTTTGTATAATTCTAACGGAAGTGCTGTTTATACATCTGGTAAATTGAGATTAAAACTATTTTGTTGTTAAGTATTGAGAAATAATTTCAAAGCATCAATAGACCTGCAGTGAGACAGTTTAACATGCGTAATTGCTTATAACTAACAAAATATACGCTGCATTTCTTTGCATCAAATATTATTTAAAGTTCAGTATATGCAACCGAAGATCTGATATCAAGTCATTGATAAAATGATTTAAATTTATTCCGAAATTTATTCATTTTGCCATGCATTGCGATGCTGTGCTTCTATGTTACGTATCATTGTTCAAAGTATTTTCATATGTCTTGAAAATATTGCTTGAAAGTCTGAAAGCGAGAGTTTTGTTAAATTGTCTGTACGAGAGTCAAATGAAAATATTATGAATGTAAATGTAACAAAAATAATCACTCAGTAAGAATTGCAAGTCAATAAGTAAATAAATTGATACCAATATGTGCGAACATATTTGTGTTGATATACCATACTAATGTTTAAATGTTGTTACGCTAGCCCTATAACTCTGATCTCATTTCTCTGTTGTGTAGTAACGGTGGCTCTCAAATAGTAGCCGCACTGTTTTGATTGTTGTAGATAATTTTTCAAGTCCTGTGCGTGTAGCTTCAGACTCTGATTTAGTTAATCCGAAGTGTGATTGCATTGATTTAATTAAATACTCCGCTGCCTAATTCGCTAAAATCGTTTAAATAAAAATATTTGTGCACTCGACAATTATGCTTCTGTGTTTCACTGCAGACTTTTCCTAGTTATCTGACTAGTATTGATTATTCTTTTTCATCATTATATCTTACCAGTATGACAACAACAGTTTGTTGCTGTGTTGTCGCTTTTCTTCATAGTTATATTCTATGCTGAATTGGATGCATACAATGCTACAGAACTTCCAAGTTTCAACTGAAATTGAGCAAAGTTTGCAATAAGTATTCAATTACGGCCTTTATCTCACAAAATATGTAGATGTTTTATTTGATATTGGCCGCTGTTACGCTAGTAATTTTATAGATCAAAGTATAGTGTGTAAACTATGTCTATGAATAATTATGTCAAGTGTTTTTTGTAACCATGAATTTGTATTGAAAGGTTAAAATTTTTAGATTTTTGATGATGAATATTGAAATTAAAACAACAATTGCCGTTAGAATGTTTTTTTTAGTTGACACAATTTTCTGAATGTCATATTGTCGATCCTTTTTTTATTCATAACTGCCTCCCACCCTTTTTTCCTCCTGCTCATGATGTCCAAAGAAAATAAAATGTAATAATTTCGATACAAGTTTATTTCTGGTCAACCGTATTTAGCATGTTCTTGCTTTTTTTATTTATGTGATTCTTGTCAAATTCAGCCTTGAGGCTAAATTTGAGCATTATATCTACATAATAACTACGTAGCTACCATACAAGTTTTTTATCAACTAAACGGATTATAATTTTTTAATATTATTAAATCATAGTACCGTACTTTGCATTTTTATGTTATTGTTTGTATTGCTGTAAAATTAAATTGCTTTTGAATGATAATGATTCGCATTAAATTTCGTCAAAAACTCGTACAATTGAAGTTGTGTATATATTTTGACAAACGTGTACAAAAACACATCAACAAATCCCTTAAATTTATTTTAGAAATTCGTTGTTTGGTTTGTTGTAAGTGTAAAATAAGCCCGAGATAAATGATAAAAGACATTTACAATCCATGTATACAAAATCTTAGATATCTTACCCTTTGATTGTGCCAACATATGAATCATCTTAGATTATAATTATTACTGCAATTAAAAAGTAAATTTTCTTCCTTGTATGGTGATTGAACATATGTATATTACGTAACGTAGTATATATTTAACTTAGTAATATATCAAATATAGT
Source organism: Chamaedrilus cognettii (assembly GCA_034695025.1). Taxonomy (NCBI): domain Eukaryota; kingdom Metazoa; phylum Annelida; class Clitellata; order Enchytraeida; family Enchytraeidae; genus Chamaedrilus; species Chamaedrilus cognettii. The sequence continues at coordinate 16,370 of JAQIWG010001469.1, forward strand.
TCTAATGATAAAGCGCACCAAAGCGCTTCATGACATCTAGTGCTAAACAAAGAAAATATTGTTTTCTCAGCAATAAAACTTGCATAACTAAATTGATGTACGTGACATCTATGTACAGTACCCAAAATATACTTAAAACTAATATTAATTTTAATTAATTTTCTGACATATATAATTCTGACTTATATAATTTTATAATATTTTCTTACTTATATAATTCGTTAATATCTAAAACTCGTTAATTTTCGTCATCTACAATTTATTCTTCAGACACAAACAACGCATTGAAAAATATCTGCTAACAACAAAGAATAAATTTTTATTTATTTTGGCTACAATTCAGCCCTTAGAAATCGACGAAGTATTTTTCCACTGGCAGCCTTCGGAATATCCTTTCTGAACTCAATTCCACCAACCAGTCTCTTGAACGGAGCAACATGGTCTGAAATGTCAAACAAATTATTTAATGAAATAATAGATAAGAATTTTCTGGTGATTGGAAGAGGTGAAGGAGGTTCATTTAGAGGAAGAGATTACAGAAATCTGCAGCTTTATCTGAAACGCATTGTACCCCAGTCTCTCCAGATATTCTCGGATCAAAATCTAAAAATGAGAGGTAAAATTTGCATCATAAAGATCAATTAACTGTTAATATCATTGACTTTGCTGGATTATAGTGAAGATTGGTCTGGCCAGGCTATATTATGTCTTCGACGTCTGATTTCCAGCCATCCAGCGAACACGGAAAAAGGTCCGGGAACGCGCTTGTCCTAAACACACCGACGCTGAATGAGCCAAAATCGTACATTACATTTCTGGATTTCCTTAAGATGGCTTGGAACCTCACGTCTAAGACATAATGTAACTCTACATAAAACCTTTAGTGACCCTGACCTGCTACAAACTGCTGGAGCTGCCTGGCCATGTCCTCGGTCGGCTTGTAGCCGTCCTTGAGCACGACGAAGGCGACCGGTGCCTCCCCCAGCCGCTCGTTCTTGCGCCCCACCACCGCAGCATCGGCCACGGCCTCGTGGGATACAAGCAGGGCCTCCAGCTCCGCTGGCGCTACCTAGCATACAGATGTTTTTTGTAGTTTATTACAAAGTTGTAGTAGTTGTAGTAGTTATAGTTGTAGTTGTTGTGTGGCACAAAAACTGTATACAGTCCGGTTCAGTGTGTTCTCGAATCACGCCCATATGATTATTTAAATTAATTATATCATACCTAATTTACAAGCAATTAATTATTAATTTATTTACATAATCGGGGGCGCTGGGGTGGTTCTAGAAATTAGCTTAACCAGTTTTTGGTTCAGACTCAGGAAAAGAACCACTTCCCCTTTTACATCTTTTTTAAAAATTAAGGAAGGTAAAAAAATCCAGGAAGGTCAAATCCACGAGGAATGATGAGGTTTTAGTGTCGCAACTTTACCTGCAGGCCCTTCACTTTGATCAATTCCTTGAAGCGATCCACAATAATAAGGTATCCGTCATCGTCATAGTGACCAATGTCCCCTGAAACACAAATAAACTTTATTCTAAATCGTCGCCTGCAAATTACTATTATGCTCATTGAGTTATAATCAAAGGCAACATTTCTGTCGTAAGACTTATATCTAACCAATCCAATAAATTGCATTATAACTTTTGCAATGATATAGCATACACAATAACGATCCGTTTTAGTAGGCATAGGCTATATATCACAACATCTGACAGCCAGTTCTTATGCTGAACCAACGAACTTGGATCATTATAAACCTTTTTTCCAATCCCTCTGCAAATAGGGCAACAAAATGGAATTGGTCTACAGCTCAGAGCTTCCCAGGCGTGTCGCAAGAGGCAACTAACGAAGAGGCACTGCTTGGCCCTGAAACATTAAAGGTGACCACTGATCAGAATAGTCCATACGATCCTTAAACTCCAAACGACATAACTACTGCTGACGTTGAGTTTGATTTTGAAATTAATTACAATAAAGCGTACCAATTGTACGCCACAAAAGGCAACAGTTTCACCAGTATGCAGCCAGCCGTCAACGATAGTCTCCGCAGTCGCTTTCGGGTTGTCCAGGTAACCCTTCATGACCTGAGGACCTCGGATCAGAATCTCACCGGATTCTCCCGGTCCCAGCGACATTCTATTGTCAATGTCCACTACCTGGCAAAAATATGTCATAGAAGTAATTCTTCTACGGCTGAAAAATATCAGGACTTTGATGACAGCTCAATGTTAGTAGGCCTACTCGGCCTATTTGCTATTTTCTTGTTGTTCGTGCATTTAACATGAACTACTGCACAAACAAGAAGAAAACAGCAATAAGCCGAGTAATACAATACGAGTCAGACAAATGGTGAAACAGTTTTTGGATTAAATTTAGCAAAATTGCACTGGCTTTTTAATTCTGCATTTCTCTCGGAAGATTTGGTGCCTCTTAAGGGTAGAGTTACATTGAGTGTTCAATGTCTAATTCTCAGCCATGTTTCCGAAATGTGTGTTCCCGGAACATGATCCGGGAACACGCGTGTTTTCGTTTTACCTGGTCAGAACCACATGTCCCGGCAATATGCACACGGGAACATCCAATGCAACCCTGCCTTTAAGGGATCCAATCATACAACTTATGTTCGGACGACATTACGCAACACATTAAACTTATGCATGAAAGATTGAAGAATGCGCATGAGAAATTCTTTATTAGCAAATCAACAATACTATAGCCATTAATAAATTTTGAATAATAACTACAATTAATCTCAGCTAATAAAGTTAATTTAATTATTGGCTCGGAATTGACAATCCTATACACATTTACTTAGCACATTAAATGCTGCGTATAAAGTTGCAATGTGAAGGCTTAACCTTGTACTCTGTATTTGATACTGCTGGACCAACGGCATGCAGTTTGTTATGACTGCCAGGTCCGTGAGGGTTGATGTGCGATAGTGGACTCGTTTCTGTTAAACCGTAGCCTGAAATCACATCACAAACATACTCGAGCGACCAAGCATAAACAAAAAAGTCACATCCACAAGAAAAGTTCATATTCACAAGAAAATATTACATCCACAAAAAGTTCATATCTGAACTTAGATTCTCGATGTGATGTGTCTTGACGATGTGATGCAGGCTGTATGAGATCTTCGATAACAATCGCTACAAAAAAGACACATTAATTTATTTTTCTTGATTTAACAACTGAACTTGAAAATGAAAAAAACCTGAAAAATCTGGTATTTTTCTGGACGGATTGTTGCGAGCAGGACAAACATATATTATTGACTGACCGGCTATGATATGCGCGTCCTTGCTGAAGCGTGTCGCCACTTCCTTGATGGTCTCCAAGCCACAGGGGGCAGCACCCGTCATCACCAGCGAGACAGAGCTCAGGTCATACTTATGGACCATCGGATGCTTGGCCAGGAACAGCATCAGCGGCGGAACCAAATTCAGATGGGTCACCTAAAGAAGACAGAATAAACATCATATCTACAGGAAACCAACTGCATCATTTTACCGTACAAGAATAAAAAAGCCAAGACACGTAAATCATGCATGTCAAAATGCTTGACAAAATTGATGGTAAATATTGTGAAAAAATTTGATTTCATAACAAAATGACATTTTAATTTATATATCAAGAAATAAAATGCAACAGCTCAATGAGATGAATTTGCTAGGTTCACTATAGTCCGCTCTAGTTCAAGTTTTCGCTAGCTAGGCTCCCATCGATACATGCATTATAGATTGATAGTACTCATAATGCATAAAGTAAAGACGAGCAGAAATTGTATAGCTCATATATACATTGTAATATCGCACAACAGAAATTTAGAAAAGAGAAATGATATTTACCGAGTACTTCTGTGCGTTTTCCAAAAAATTGACGGGATCAAACTTTGGTAACGAGACTATTTTTACTCCGGCCGCAAGACCCGTCAGAAAAACAATGACAAGTCCGTAGATGTGATATAAAGGCAGGATGGATAACAGGGTGTCACGTTGATGGAGATAGCCCAAAGCGTTGGGCGCTCTGAAACAAACCAATATCGGAATGTTTCCTAAAAGCTCCCTAGTGTGCTGTCGCGCGACAGGTCCCTGGCATCCAACTATTCCACTCCGACCTTTCCTCGACCCTTCTCATCAGCTTCATACGTTTCCATCCCAAGAAAATCGTTTATCGTTCATAGTCGCTTTCTTCTGGCCCCCTCTTTCCTTCCATTCTTCCTTCCATGACGATTTTCATTAGTCCCTCCCCTCTCATGATAATGTCCGATCCAGTTTTTCTTTCGTTTGGTTAGCATCTACATGTATACCATAGTTCGAGTTTCTCACACTCTCCTTAGTACCTCCTTGTTTGTTTTTTTCTCTGTCCAGCTAATTTTTCAATTTTTCTCTATATCCATGTTTCTTGCAACAGAATATGTATAATAATGAAATTAGATACCAATTAGATTCAAATTTTTGAAATATTAATAATCTCTCCCTTTCGTTAGCGCACTGCCAAACGGCAGGTCCGTGGCTTCCAATCTTCACACCTGGTGGTCCTCACTATTCTCTTCATGTTTCATACGAGTTTCATTCCAGAAATTTATCAATCATTCGTATTTTTCTTTCCTTCGTCCTCTTGCTCTCCATCGAGATGAAAAGCTCCCAGTCAGAGGATCGAATTCCGTATACTGCGAAACCATTGCCTCATAGGTCCGCGGCAAGGCTGTTAAACGCAGAAGTGTCGCCAGAGGATAATCATTGTGCTATCTACCACGGCAAAAATTCAAGTCACTTTATACACCCCAAAGGTGGTTTAAATTCATCAGCCACAAGTGTTCCTACGATGCATACCAGTGCGCTACGGTGGGACTACCACCAGCGAGCGACCACCAGCGGACGAGCTAGTGCAATGGGGCATCACCTCCTCTACGCGAGGGGCTATAATTTTTTTTGCAAAGAAATTTGTTTGAGTCATTTACTTATGGGACACGGTGTTGTAAGACTGCACTTCATATTACTGTATAATAATATAAAACTCAATAGCTGAAAATGGGTAAGTAACCTGCTCTGTAGGACGTTGGCCAGCAGGTTGTAGTGGGTCAACATGACTCCCTTGGGCAGACCAGTTGTGCCGCTGGAGAAGGGAATGCAATAGACGTCTTCCTTCGTATTAATTTTCAAATTTGTCGGAAACAGGGACATGTCATTTTCCAGAAGACTTGAGAAAGGTCGATAAGTTTCACTCTCTCCAAACACCACCTTCATCTGTGGACAGGGTGCAATAAGTAAATCAAAGAGGATGATTGGCTTGGATGCCCAAAAGTAACAGGGTGGAATTATGCCAATCATAAAGTAGATAAAATCTATAATATAGTACAGCATTTGATTCATTTATTTAGCATATTTTTATTAGCTTTGCTATCGGATTCAAAAGGACTGTTTACATATTATATAACGCTCGAGGGCAGGCGGGGGGGGGGGGGTAAGAATTTGGTTATGACCCGTTGTAAGGAGTATGGGACAAAAATGAATGTTATGTCAAATTTAGTCAACAAAAATGTGACATAAAATGTCGAAAAATGATCCTTAAAAAACTTATTTTTGTTGCCTTTTTTTGCAGGGGGGGGGAATTTAAAACCTTGTTTAAAATTTAAAGGATACTCTTATGACGAAGGATAGTCACTACGATGAAGACGTTTTATTGAGAATTTGATGAATTTTTTGGCGCTGTTAGACTGTTACGATATTTTAATTTGTATTTTTGTCTCTGGGGGTGGGTACGTACTGCAGCAAATTGTTATATAATATTTTTAGGTAGCTTGGCCCAGCGCTATAATGTGTTATACGGGGTGGATGGGTGTGGTAAATACGACATTACTGGCATTATATAATACGTGAATGACGTAACACAAGTCAAATTCAAGCAGGTGTGAAATTCAAGGAACACCATAGCATTATATGTAAAAAGAGTTACGCAACAAGATGAAAAACAATCATAGATGTCAGTAGTAAATGATCAAAAACTGTATAGATTCATATAAACTGATCGTTGCTAACATATATCAGGCTAAACACTGAGTTACTTGACCTTTATGGTTGGGCACTGTTCAATGGCCCTCTCGGCTGTGGCCACTAGCTCTTGAGACACGATCAGAAGCTTAGATTTGGTCAGCGCGATCGCCGTTCGCAGCTCCTCTGAATCGTCCATAATAATCTCATCACTTAAACTTTGATTACGTAAAGCGCTCTGACACTACATTTGCAAGTAATATACCGTCGATAATAATTATAATCATAACGCTGTTATGATCGACGTTCACCTTACTATAGTAGACATCAGAAGTGGAACAAGGTTTTTTTGAAATTGGGGGGAGGGCCAGACGAAATATCATACTTTATCCTTCGCCCACAGAACTTGCGAGCGAGGGGGGGGGGTAGATATGAAGCTTTTACAAACGGCCTCCCCAAATACCCACCAAAGCATCTCCCTCCAAATCATCACTGCCCAACTTGGGAGATATGATACGGCATAGCTCCATTGCCGTCATAGTTGGGGGGGGGGCCTATGCCGTTATGCCCCCCTGCAACTTAGTTTATTTCATTTCTGGTAGAGATATGATTGAGTTACGTTGTAAAGTATTCCAAATGCTCAGTGAACTTCTTGGTTTTTTTGTGAGGCCTTGCAGCGTAGATAACAGCCCCTGATTGATGAGTAAAATGCGACTGTCATGGTGGTAGAGCCACGCATTGCAGAGCTCAGGCTGTAGGTGACAGCACCTGATGATATTTCATACTAAATGATGGACGACCACAATCTGTGGATCAGCCTTGAGATCTAAGAAAGTTTTGAGTGATACTAGAGTGATCAACCTACGAGGTCGATACCGTCACGTAATCCTATGATCACTTCAACAATGCGCATTATTAGAAATATACCGAACTAATATACACGTGCATGTAGGTTGTGCGATTGTAGCACCGTACCGTACCCATTGCGAGTAATTAGGACGATGTGCTTAATTACTCACAATGGGTACGGTACGGTGCTACCTGGTTTGGTTAACCTTGTGCAGGCCAAACAGTTGCCTTACACGAACTTGAACAACGACCTTGATTTCATTCAATTCATTGGTTTCGGTAAATGCTGGTTACAATGTTTGTAGGATGTGTTTTGTACTTAACAACGTCATATCGACGACAATCCACCATTATTAGTTCAGTCTATGAGTTTTTCATACATTTCCAAGATGGCGCCGTTTTCATACTTTTTAGAGCTCTTCGCGCAGTGACTTGAATCAGCAAAGGGTTAAGAAGCTCATGCCAACTACTCAAAATATTGCACCTGCGGTATAGAGTGGATTAACGGTGCTGATGCTTCCGCCGGCCGCTCCCACTGCCAGAAACATCACAAAGTACTCGACGCAGTTGGCGCTGTACAAGATAGCAACACTTCCACGACCGAACCCCATCCCTACGAGCGCACTCGCCGCCTTCACCACCATCGTCTGCAGCCTCGAGTAACTCAGCTCCTCTCCAGTCACTCCATCCACCTGGAAAAGACCATAGCATAGTTTTTAATGGCATTGAAACTGTAATCCATTTTTCATATTGGTCACTATTTGGTAATCCTTTTTGTATCTGAAAATTTCATCTGTGTTCGACACGTGTGAGGTCTTGAAATTAACTTCTCGACACTATAGCAATAGCACGCAAATAAAAAATTTTCCATGTAAATGTATGATCAAAAGGAAATGGGCCCACTTAATTAGTATTCAGGTGTTGTGATGAACTACGTGCGTATGGCCCTTTCTGTCTCGCGTATGTAGGTCTATGCTGTCACTTTGTTGGCGAAATAAACATAATTATTTCGACGAAATTATTATTCACTAGCTGGGGTACCCGGCGTTTCCCGGGTCAAACTACCTGATTTAAACTACCTGGGTCTACCCCCTGGGTTTCTGGGACCCCAGGGGCCCCTTTGGGGCACTGGGCCCCAAAGATCCGGTCCGGGGGGCCTTTGGCCCCTGTAGGGGGCTGCCGGG
>JAQIWG010001470.1:0-24400 GCA_034695025.1 Chamaedrilus cognettii
ACACACACATCAACACACACATCAACACACACATCAACACACACATCAACACACACATCAACACACACATCAACACACACATCAACACATGCAGCAACACATAATTACAAATATTACATTTATATTAAAGCAAAATTTTAACAAAATAAAATCAGATTACATGCTGCTGCTGCTGCCCCCACTGCTACTACATCATTTTTTTACACAACTGATACCTAGAAAAAGCGACTTGGGAGGGATGAGGAATCTAGCAGCAATATGCTCCTACAGCAAAATAATATTATGTCAATCAAATATGTCAATCAAATTAAGTGTAGGCTCGGGCAAATAAAACTGACTTGTAATAGAATCACCATGCATGCACATTGTACAAAGCAATCTAATCAAACTGACCGCCAGGAAGTGCAGCTTTGTCGGGAAAAAGAGTCGTATGGTGATCGCAGAGAGCGTGTAGATCTCCGTCTTCGTATCCAACGGCAACGCGTCCCCGGCGACCTCGGCGATGTTGACCGTTGCCATGGCGAGGTTGATGCCCGCCCACGTCCCCTGACTGACGTGATCTGCGATACGGCAAGAAATGAAAATAAGCAAAGGCATAAAAATAAATTATACTTTGCAATAGGAAGTAGTATGTGTCCTATTGTGGCAATTAGAGAAAATAAAGAAGTCCATTAAAAAGCTTTAAAGCATCAATTTTAACAACTGCATCAGATCACTCCAAAGTCTACATCCGATAAACATTAAAACTAATGTATGACTTTCAAATCACTGTTTGCTTCACCTGTTCTATGTTATAATTTATTAATACTAATAATAACAATACTGGGTTTATAGTCCATTGCGGCGTCGAAAGACGCCATCGGGGACCTCCCCTCGTCATGGGCACCGTGCAGATGTCATTTTTGAAACCCAGACGAGGAGGATAGGAGAAGGTGGAGCAAAGACCGGGTCAGTTATACCATTTATCTGTCTGGGAAAAAAAAGAAGTTAGTCGATTAGTCGATGGCCCCAATTTTTGTGCGCGGCGTTCAATTTTTTTCTGCGTGCTGTCTCTGGAATCTGCGAGTGCGCAGCTCAGAGAGAACATTGGTAATAATGAGCATACCGGTGAGGTGGAGCTGGAGCAGCTTGTGGTAGACGAGCGTCGCGTCCCTTGCCGACACCCGGATGTCATCGCGTGTCACCCCGCGCCACACCCCGCCCGCCCTCATCTCGAGCCAGCGCCCCACATACGCACGGTGCAGCAGCTGGCGCAGAAGGTTCCAGAAGAGCGACGCGACCAGATCGAACTTGGTCGTGGGGAGGGGGCGGCCAAGGGACACGAGGCAGCTCTGCAGCTGGGCGGCGGCCTCCACGTAACTGTGCTGTGAGGGAATAGAAGCAACTGTGCTGTGAGCAAATAGACCTAACCCTGATGTGAAGAAGTAGATGCAATTGTACTGTGAGCAAATAGACATAACTGTACTGTGAAGAAATAGATGCAACGCTGCTGTGAGCAAACAGATTTAAAGTACACATACCACGCTTAGTTGCATACCCACATGATAGATATATTTGCACATATTATTTTCATTTTCAAAGTGATCTTCTTAACCCCTCGTTAGCTTCGCCACATTATTGTATGGCAAAGTTAATTAAATCAATAAAAACTACGCCATCTTGCTATTGCATTTTTAAAAACGAATCCATAAACGGGCTAATAATACTTGTCCCTGGTACAGACTCGTCTGAGAACTGGCTATAGTGATGCCCGATTCTGCAAAAAGATGAAAGAAAGAACGGCAGGCACCGACCCGTCTGAGGTACACGTCGGCCTGGTTGCGGCTGCGCCAGTATGACACGGAGGGCGCGGAGAGCGGCTTCGTCACCGGCTCTCCAAACATGAAGATCCTCGCGCAGATGACGCCGGTGATGAGCGCGTTGACGAGCCAGAGGAGCGCCGTGGGGAACATCCAGTCTGTCATCCAGCCCCCCGTCTCCGCGCCACCGTCAGAGACTATAAGCCAGTTACATCAAAATCAAACACTGCTAAGAATCGTACCAAGAATGAAATCAATAAAATATGATAAAAATTATAACTTACAGGTTTTCTTACATATCACGATAGAATTTAAAGAATTTCTATACTTCGCAGCTTGTCTTAAAGCTTTAACAAATATCCGAGGAGAAAATCTCACTTATTTTTTCCAGGCTCGCCGCAGACCGAGGACATGTGGTCCGCGGACTGGCGCCAGTCCACGGAACCACCGCTTCGAGAAGCACTGCTATGCACCGCCACGTACGTGTACACTATATAACACGTACTATATAACGCATGAATTGATAAGAAAGTTGATTTCTACGCTAAACATGATGGCGTCGCGCCGCTCACAGTACCTGAGTTAACGGCGAGCATCTGCCTGCCTCCGTCGTGCGCCATCTCGTAGTCACTGGCCCCTCCCCTAGCCCCGCCCATCGCGCCCCCTCGACCAATGAGAAAGCCGAAGGGGTTGACGATGAAGATGGTGAACATGACAATGCAAAGGGCCATGCGCGACCGGTCGAGCATGCCGGAGAAACTGCGCAGCGGGTCGAAGGTCACTGGGCGATCTGAACAGTAGTAGTTGCAGGAGGTTACACAAAAATTCCAGACATTTCACAGTCCATGTCGTAGTCAATTTGCAGCCAATATCACATAAATTGCACAGTTAGGCTGGCAGTCTACTCCAAATATAAAAAACCACCAAAAAAAATTTAAAATAGAATGATAGATTCCATCTTGGACAACTAGTTTTAATTTTAATTGGTCAAAAAGCAACGTTGACAACATATGCACTTAAACGAATTTGCGTCAAAGGAAGATCTTGAAATATGACATTTTCACGAAAATAGGCCCTAAATAATAATAAAATTTTAATACAGAACTTTATAGGATAGCAAAAAAATACAGGACGTTACAAAAAATACAGGACGTTACAAAAAATACAGGACGTTACAAAAAATACAGGATGTTACAAGACTGGACATTACAATAGGCACTGAAACAGCACAGCATTGGTAGTCAGACACATTTTGAGGTTTGTAACAAGTGCAGGAATGTGAGATAAATAGAGCGAAACAAACCAGTGATATCGTCGTGCGAGAAAGGACTGGCTGGGTCCGGGCTGTGAGCGCTGCTAAGGGGGGAGAGACTGTCACCCCCCGTAGAAGTGCCGCTCCCCCCGAGGTGATGCATTGGGGGGGTCCCGGGGGAAAGGTCATTCATCTGAAGATTTTCATTGATCTCCGCCAGCAGGCTTCTGATGTCTAACATACAGCAAATTACCGAATATAATATAAAATAGTTCCGCATCATTATCACACCCGTATAAAATGTAAAAAAAAGTTTGAATTGGCTGCATTACTGCAAGCGCTCTAGGCCTATACCCGGCATAAGATGATCAGTATTCAACGATTGATTTTGTTGATTTGCTCAGGCTAATTGAATAGCGCTCTGAATTTCAATCGTTGAATGTCACTTGGTGTACATTCAGAGTTGATCAGCTCTGATCATTACCTAACGGCAGTGCAAAGTTTGAACTCTGAATGGTTTTCCAAATTCCAGGAAAACATTGTAAGTGGGCCATATAAAGAAATAGATCTGTGCTTCTCGTATAAATAGAAATAATTTATATAGAACGTATATAAAATTCATAGCAAGTGCAATGAAATAAACCAAACATTGCATTAAAATTTACTGCAATTCAATTTAATTTACAATGAAATTTTCAATTAGTGACAATTAGATGAAGCAACTTGTATCATGATCAGCTGCCATCACTCAACTCTTATCGTAATCAAAAGCAGCACAATTTGCAATAACTATTAACATTTGTTTGCCACAAATATCTCACTCTTGTGCCCGGAGGCAGCCAATCGCAGCGCGAGGTTCTGTTGCTTGAGTCGACCGTTAGACGCCTGCAGATGCTTGATATACTCAATGGCCTTTCGCAACACTGCCGACTTGTTGAGCTGAAAATGAAGCAAAAATAAGTCGTTATTGCGCAGGACTCAAAATAATCTATTTAAAATATTCCGTCGCTCAAATATATTCAAAATCAGCAGCTAGAGTGTCCAATTGTTTAAATTGAAGAACACAAATTAGTGACCTATGAATTACAACTCAAATAAATTGACGCTACATAAACCGCATAGTCGCTTACTGAATCCATGATTTTCAACTAAAACCAGACTAGCGTCTTGCCAGACGGGTAATTAATAATTGGAGGTAATTAGTCAGGAAATATCCAACCCATACAAAGCTAAGAAACCTATATAATAATAAATATAAATAATAAATAATACTGCTTGCGTGCTAAAGATGCGCTCCATTACTAATCAGTTAATCAAAGTTAATAATCAGAAGGATGACTGAACTGCTTTCAACAGTCTGTCCTACCTTAGAGTCCCTTCCAGCAATAAGATCGCGAAGTTCCACAATCCTGTCGTTGATGCTCAGCCTGTACCGCTTCTCTATCGCATTATGCGCCGACTTTGGCTCCCCAACCCCCCCTTCAACGCATGGTGTCGCCGTCAGAATTCTAGATATCATCGTTTCGCCCCCCTTCTTTTCAATCGGCTCGCCAGCGCCGCCGGTGACCGATACTACACCGTTTCCGGTCACAGAAAGAGTGGCAGGCGACACTCCGGTCAAAGTGGCACCGGAAAAAGTGGCTCCGCCGGATGGAGTGGCACTGGACAGAGCGGCGGTGGGAAGAGTGGCGGTGGAAATGTGGAGCGGGGACGCAATGGTTACGTAGTTGGGTTGGTTGTCGGTGGTAGAGTGTACTCCCACTCCACTGAGCTGTTGTGTGAGTAGCAGCTGCGAGCAGCAAAACAACAGACTGCATTAGTGCGCAGCTGAAAGAATAACTATGTTATTATCACAGCAATCAATTCCATTACAGTATAATACTGTAAAAAATCAAATTGTCGTGCGCATGTTAATTTGGCGAATTTCAAGAATCAGTCCAACTCGCAAAAATTATATGCTGAAAAAATAAAGCCGCAAAAGCCATTATAATGGGTAATCCTACAAAACACGAAAATTACGTGCAGCAAAGTTTCTGAGAGGCACAAACAACATGGAGGTAAAGTTTCATGTTTTCAGTATCCGGTACATGTTGGCATCCGTGTCTAACAATCGATACAACATAGAATGTGTAGAAAAAATGATGCTTTTCAAAATGACTTTCTAAATATCGCAGCACATTGCATTTTCAAAGCGATGCCAGCAACTATACATGGAACTTTGCATGAGACTGACAAAACTGAATTTATTAAAAGTACAACTAAATTCTGGTGAGCAGTACCTGCTGCAATTCCTGCAAGGTAATCGCTGGCGACTGCTGCAGCTGCTGCGGTTGTTGCTGAATATTCAGCAGCTGCTGTGGCTGCTGAATACGAGGCTGCTGCTGCAGTGGCTGCTGCTCAATACGTAGCTGCTGCTGCTGAACCGTAAGAACTTGCTGCGGCAGGCTCTCTATTCGTCGCTGAACTACGACCTGTCGCTGAATGCCCTGCTTCTGCTGCTGTTGCAGCACAATGTGCCTCTGCTGCTGCTGCTGAACTTGAATCACCTGCTGCGTGCCGACAGCCTGCTTCACCGGCTGCAGCTGCTGCGGCTGCACTTTCTGTATGATGATCTTCTGCGGGCGAGCCGGCGGCACAGCCGACGCAACAGCAACCGGTGCAACGCGACTGTCGGCTCTACCCGCACCGCCACCGGCTCGCGCCTGCAGAGCTGGCGCCTTGACGCCTGCGCCGCTCTGCTTCACCTGCGGCGCCACGGATGCCACCGGTGCCGCTGTGACAGCCGCGCTCAAATGCCTCACAAGCTCCGAGTGCAGGTGTATCTGCCGTCGTGCCGGCTCGTCTATTCCCGCCCGCGTCAGCAGCTGAAGTGTTGCCGCCGAATTCACCCCCCCCGGCTTCGGCGGATCGGCTCTCGTCAGTTCCTGCTCGAGGATCGTCGGTTGCCGCAGCAACGGCCCCACGGCGGAAGCGGGCTGCGGCTGTCCGGCGACCACTCCCACCAGCTGACCTTGAACTTGACCCTGGCCTAGCTGGGCAAGCAAACGGGCCAACGCCTGCCTGGATTCAGCGTCAGACTGCGGATCGGGCTGCAGCTGCTGCAGCAGCAGCAAATGCTTCGTGGCAGGGGCCGCCACCGAAGCGACAGGAAGGTTCTGAGAGGGGGAAACATTGTCGTCGTAGTGAATCGCAGTCGAGTCGGTGTAGTTTATTAATCCAAAAGGGTCAAATTGTACGGCACTGTCGTACTGTTGATCAGTGTCATCGGTGCTTTCGTGTTTGACGTAAGATTGAAAAGCATGTTCGGGTTCGAAGAAGTCGGAGCGAAGAGAGTCGGATGAAGTGAGGACCTGACCGGCGCTGCACGGCACGTATTCTTTAACAAGGCAGATGAACAAAATATTTATATTCAGAAATTTTGCCACTTGTTCGTCAGAAAGGGTAGCATATACGCAATGTATGACCTATATTATTACCCTTTATTATTATTATTACCAGTGTATGACCTATACGTCATACCCTTAAAGAGTTAAATTCAAATTTTTCAAACGTTTCTGGTCAACGGTGCAGGACCACCTTAAACCTAAGATTTTCACGCGCGTCACAGTGCGGCACATACAAGAAAACCCAAATAATCTTTGATAAGCACTTTTGAATATCTTTTATGCACTCAAAATAGTTGAGAAAACACATACACGTGTACAAAAAACAACACACCAGAATGATAAGGAAAACCTTAAATAACTGAAAATATATGCTATGATTATAATAGGCTATATCAATAACGTTAATTTAGTAGAAATCTGTTGTCGATATCCATATCGTTCACTTTTAATCGGTGAGTTCTCACTATCACTTCACATAGCACACACTCACCACCCAGGTCGTTCAGGATCGCCTCCAGATCCGCCGCAGGCAACAGATCAGTCTCCATCGCCCCCGCCCCAATCGTCGACCCATCCCCCACCAGGCCCACCACGCCAGGGTACCACGACTCGGTCTCGTCAGTCCCTACCCCCGATCCTACCCCCGATCCGCCGCCCTCCAGGACCCCCGCGAGGCCCCCCGTAAAGTCCCCGGCTAGAGCCCTCGCCAGTGCCCCCGGTCCAGGGCCTCCAGGGTGAAAGTACCAAGCATCTTCCTCTTCCATCGTGGACATCTTGCATCATCAACACTGATTTAGCAAGAAGGTGAGAGGTAAAAAGTCAAGGTCGAACAGCTGGCCAATCGAGGAAGGCGTTACAAAGTTTAGTGGCCAATGAGAATGAGGCATTCACGACTTGACCTAGATTAGTTGTCATCGCATGAGGTGATGTTGACAACTTCAACAATGCAAACACCACCCTGGATAATAATAGAAATAATAATAAAATTAAAGGGGCCTATGCCACTGGGAGACGTACAATTTTTTTAGTCTACTGGTAGTTGACCTATGCCCTGTTAACTACATGACATTGTGGTTGGTTACAAACCTACATGACAGTTGACTAGAGCAACCCTTAATTAATTTCGGGGGAGGCGGGATGGGAGGAGGCGGGGGTATAAATTGTTTACCCAATAATCAAACAGAATCAGCTGCAGCGCACCGTGGCACATGAAACCTCTTAAGATTGACACTTCTCTTGCAGGCAGTGTCAGCAAAAAGTCGACACTCGTCGCCGGCATGAGAACTGACGCGCTCTCCCTGCCGGACATATACGCGTCCATCACGCTGATTTTCACTGACGCTTCGAAGCTAACCACTGGTAGGACAGCAGCAGCGTTCTACGTGCCCAAATGGAAGCTCAGCCACTGCATCAGACTGCCAGATTCAACATCAATCTATGCAGCAGAGGTCACGGCCATACAGCTCGCTGCTGATTGGCTGACGCAGCAGCAGCCTGGCTTGCCTGCAACAATTTTGACCGACTCGCTCAGTGTCGCAGCAGCCCTGCAGTCCCCTCGCTCCATCAAGCAGTCGGTCCTTTTGGTTCATCTGAGGGCGGCCCCGGACAAGCTGAACCCCGCGCCAACCCTGGCCTGGGTACCGAGTCACGTCGGTATCCGTGGCAACGAGATCGCCGACCAACTTGCGAAATGGCGCCGCTAGCAGCTACATCCACGGCCACGCCCCCCACGACCTCAAGGAAGAACTCCTGAGTATTGAGGATTACGCCATGGACAAATGGCAAGCTGTGTATGACGCGGACACCTCAGGCGCCGCCTACCGCTCGCTGCAGCCCAAGGTCACGACCAAAGTCAAACACACGGCGTCCAATAGAAACAGAGAGAAAATGATCACAAGGCTCAGACTTGGAAAATGCTTGCTAAATAAGTACACGCATGAAATAAAACGCCAGCCAGATGGTGCGTGTGGATCCTGCCAAGAACGAGAAACAATAGAGCACTTCCTCACAGAATGCATCAGCAGCCATATCCCTGCCGAACTGAAAAAGTGCTGCCAAGGCTTGAAGCTTGAGCCTACACTGGAAAACATTCTCATCAACAGAACCCTGCGGGATCAAGTCTTTGATTTGATTCTTGAGTCCAAACGGAATCTATAATTCCGCAGCACAGATAGACGCCAACAGTCCTTGACACTCATAGCGCGTCTCTAAACACCTGACACAAACAAAAAACAAACAGAATCTTTTACGGCTGATTGCTCAACCTCGATTTTAGTGCGAATAAGTTACAATTTAGTTTCGTAATCCAAATTAACCAATGGGATTCCATGCTAGTTATCTATTGAACGCTCTCAATTTGGTTAATTCGGACCACTACTTCAGAACGAAGTTAATTCACACTCAAATCGAGGTCGAGCAACCAGCCGTTAGACCAAAATAAGGGGCTAATGGGACAAGAGAGTAGCGAAGGGATACCCACATCATCAAACTAATAGTAAAGTAGTTCTTGCATCATGCATTTTTTTATCCTCATACAATATTCTTCTTGGGCTTAGGCTTTAAAGCAAGTGCCCCTCAAAAATTGAGATCAACTTGGCATCAAAAGATCAAATCGAAAGAATGCTGACCTTTGTCAACACTGTATACGGCAGGCCTATCCTATTGGCGAGCACAAAGCCAAAAGCAAAAACTATACTTTGACAACAGAACTTAATTAGTATATTTGAAACATTGCAATGCAGTGACACACACAGACAGACTTATAAAATCGAATCATAAAGTTTTGATCAACTCCCATGGGTCACAATATTCATAGGGACACTTGATCGTTTCCAAAGTTGTCCACAGATCAGAGCCAAACAAATCAACCAGAGACTGAGACAAAGTTTTAAAATCAAGAACTAAGATCTTGATTTCGGACCAAGACTTAATTTCGTTCAATCATAATCACTGAGATCTGGAAATATTATTTATTTTACGTGTCGTAATTGCTTGTGATAAACAGGGTTTTTCAATCTAGCGTTAAATTTAAATCTGGGATTTGATCTCACCAATCAATGACATAGCATTACATCAAGATACATTGTGTGAAGCTTAACGCAGATCAATCCGACAGTGAGCTGATTGGCTCAGATGACATCACAACCTCAGATAACCTTTAACACTCTATTGAAAAAAACGGCGTTAATGCTAGATCACAATTTTAGCACGTGATCAATAAACCTGCCTAATAGTTTCCAGGTTGGCTAAAGTTTGCAAAAAAAATTGAAAGATTAATTTTTATTCTACATTTCAGTGCGATCAATTTTGATCACAAGTGCGCATACAATCAAATGTGCAATGCAAAATTTTCGCAGGTGACGTACTTGAGTAAGACATCATAGAATAAGAATTATGTTCTTGTGGTGAATCTACTACAACAATCCTACTAAGATATGCACAGAAAGCAGAGGCAGAAATTTATTTCGGGTCCGATGTAAATGGTGGCATTCAAAACTAGAATAAACAGACAAATTGATTTGCAAAGCGGCGAACAAAATTTTAAATCAAACGCAAATACCGCAACGCAACGGTATTAATTTTGCTAGCGAAATACTACGGATGAAACGTTTCATTCTGAACAGAAAATATCTTGTAAAAACTTTTTTTTTGTATCCGCTATGAAAAACGCTGAGAGGAATATTCAACATATTGGCGCGAAAAAGTTCTTCCTTTAAAATAAGTACAGCAAGATATCTATTGTTTTCAGTTTACACCGCTACAATCGGATCGTATTTGCTTATGTAATCGTTTGAAATGTTCATCTCTACTTCGCATCAATAACGAAATGCGCTTCTTAAAAATACACCGGTGACAGACTGCTAAATAAAGGGACCATTAATGCCATTTCGTCACCAGATGGCAGCATCGATCGATCGATCAATTAATTAACGCCGACATTTAATTAACATTCACAGCAAAAACTAATGTTAAAGAATTACAGTGACGACAGTCTAAATATGTCAGACGCTTCGTATCGAAAGCTTTAATTACTACAAAAAATCAAATCCACAAACAAATCATCGACTCAATACCCACCCTCGCATTTAGTTACTCAGAAGGGCCCATCCTGTGCCTTTTAAACTCGCGATCTCAAAAATGTGAATCAAAAATTTACCCGGGTGTCGATAGGAAAATATAGGGTCACAAACGCAATTATTTTTCGAAAGAATAAGTTTAATAAAGAAGAGTTTAGATGAAAAGAGCATCATTTAAAAATCGAATCAGAGTCTTAAATACAATGAGGTAAAAAAATATTTCAGTTACATTTATCATGTGGATAAATTCCTGACCTGAAAATTGTCATCATTTGACTGAGCTAGAATTATTTTAAAAACTAGAATAACGCACATATCGCACAAAAGACACCAAATAAGCCAGCTGGCAATCATTAAGATATATCAGACAATCTAACAGCTTACACATAGGTAATGTTAAAACATTGAAGTTCACTTCTGTGTGTGCTCGGTGTACAATAACTACAGGGATATTGTTCTCTAATACAAATCATTGGTAATGCATAAAGTGACACGTTGTTTGATCCAATCACGAACAGTGGTCTAAAACACAAACAAGCAACAGCCAATCACAGTGATGCGCTACAGTAAATAAGTCATAATGACATCAGCAGAGTTAATAGTACAAAAATGTAGATGTAGTCTTCTATGTGTGTTTAACAGCCTTGCTGATGGGCCTGTAACGCATCGTTTCATGGCTGCCGGCGCAGGGACTTGAACCCTGGTCCTCTGGACTCAAAGTCCGACACCTCAACCACTACACCACAGTGGTACCTCGCTGTGGTGTAGTGGCGCCTCAAATTATAAAATACAGCAAGAAAATCAGTCAATAAACATACAATAATGTCAACCTTACACACCAATTATCTGATTATCAATCTGTTATCTGACACTAATTTCCTTTCTTACAATAATATAATTAAACCAAATTTACATAACAATTGCATACAACAATAACTTATTTATTACAATACTTATTAACAAAATTTACCAAAATAATTTCAATAGTAGATATCATGAACATCGCGTACCAGCAGTGGCATGACTCAGTTGTGTCCCTCAACACTAGACGATGCCTTTGTTGGAGCTACAGCAGCAGAGCCTGCATCCTGCCATGCAACAATAATATCGCAAATGACCGAGTTATTTTGTAACAAAAATAAATGTACCCTATTTCACAAAGTACAGATTTGTGCATACAAAATGAATGCAACTAATAGATTTTACATCAATGCGTAACAATACATTTGCGCAAACAAAATCAATGCATGACTAACTTTATGCATTTACAAACATATTAAGAATCAAAGTTCAAAGATAAACCTATTTAAAGTCGAGGGGCGGACAGAGGGATATACTGGACTGGGATATTAACGCATTTTTACGCCTGACAATGGATGCTTCTGTATTTTAGTGTATTTTAAATGTATTTTACCGTATCTTAATGTATTTTAATGTATTTTATTAGTATTTGTATAGTATATTGTATATTTATTGCATTGTCGCTGAAATAAAAATACTAGATTGTTTTTAAAGTCTTATACTTCTACATAGATTTTTATTTCAATGGCATCTTCATATAAATTATATTGCGCGGCAATTTCATTTATTTTTACTGGCCTATATATCACATAGAAAACAACCATAATCAAGGTAAAGTTCACCATAACTGCAGCGTTACGCTACGCTAAGTCATACCTGCGACATGGGGACTGGTCCAGCTTCAGTGACGTCAGAGACTGCCGCAGCTTGGCCAGAGTGCACACCATCACTTGACTCCACCTTCTTCTCATCCTGCACTCTGATGTTTGATGCCTCTTGAGCACTCTGCTCCCGATCAGACTCTTGCCCAACCTCTTGCATCATTTCATCCATCCCTCGTTTCTCATCCAGGTCTTTCACTCCTTCCATCTCACCATCTCCACCCAATGCCTCCCTGTCGGTATACTCCTTCTCATCTGAGTCTCGGCTTTCTTTGTTCTCTTCTTTTCCTTTCTCCTCCTCCGTCACATTGACACTACCGCTCTCCACCTTCACCACAGCTTCCACCCCAGCGCCATCTTCGATCGTATTTTTTCGATCCTTGTCGGTGGTCACAGAGGAGTGAACGTCGGCAGTGGTGGAGAGTGATTCGTAGTCGCAGTAATCGGAGCAGGCGGAGCGCCGCTCCTTCTCGGCGTCGCGGGACACGGCTGTCTCCGACGGCTCGTCACCGCTCACTGATTCGTCCTCGTCGGCCTCATCCTCGTCACTGCCGATACTGCACGCGACGACCGAGAAATAATTATTCAACTCATTCAAATTTTGTTTTTGAACAGCACACATACACGCGCATTTTGTCGTATTCCCCGCTTACACAGAAATATTCTATTTACAGCCATGGACACCCACCCTCCACTATACCATATCCGTCGCATCCTCACGTTATAATTTCTTGGCTTTCATATCCTTCTCTTACAAGCCTTTCCACGTCGTTTCCGGTCTTCCTCTACATCCTCTCCCATAGACTTCATAATCCATACATTTCCGCACCCAATCATCCGGTTCCTTTCTGAAAACATGCCCCAGCCATCTCAGTAGCTTTCTTCTTACCATCTCTCCCACTGCCTTCAAACCCATTGTAGCATTTTTAGCAGCAGGCAATATAAATCAAGATCATAAATCATATAGATCGCATTCATGCCTATATGGTAGTGAATCAAATAAGACAAATCGTCAGTTACCTGTAAATTGACTGTACATGTACCTTATGAATTGATGAACACTAAATTAAATTAATTTAAACCTTGAAGCATTAATACAAATTTCATCGACAGTTAATTTTATTCAGTCACTCGTGTCCCGTTTCTTAAGCAATAAATATGATAAGAGCGCAATGAAATAATTTCGTTTTAAACATCTGGTATTAATGAATAAATTATATTTTTATTGAAAAAGAAATTAAAAGCAGTTCACTCTAAAACAACGTATAACACAATCCAAACAACAGCATCCAAACAACAGCATCCAAACAACAGCATCCAAACAACAGCATCCAAACAACAGCATCCAAACAACAGCTTCCAAACAACTAATAAACTAATTCCAAAACACACATTTTTCCTCTTTCACTTTTCCATCTTGTAAAAGTCATTCAGTTCTATAACCTATCCAAAACATTATAACAGTTTCATCCACTACAAAAATTGTCATGACTCTATGACGAGAAATCAATAATCTCCAGCAAATAGAGAAGATGGATCAAGCCACGTCTTACCGAGTGTAAGGCTTCGTCTCACTCGGGGCCAGCTGTACATTGAAGTTGGAGCGCTTTTGCCTCGAGACGTCAATCAAAAGATTTCCCTTTCTGGCCCCGCCCTCCTGCACATCCGCAGGCTCTGATTCGCTGTCACTCTCCTGCAAGATTAATCACACACACAGAGTGATCGTTTGCATATCAATTTGCATATCAAAAACTTAACAGATCAGAGCATGAAACTAAAGAAATTAAATCATTATGCAAAGATCTGCGAACTACATTCTGTACATACATGATGTCAACTTAAACGTTAGCATTCATACACACAATCTCGTTTGTTTTGCTCGTTATTTAACTGCATAGCAGCACACTACATATATGACAATTTTTGTGCCAAAGAAGATATTAAATATATAATCTTCTCGCACATGCAATATCACATGCAAATCTTGATTCAATTTAGTAGAGTAATACGAAATACGATGCGAATAGAACATCCGTACGTCATGACAGTACATTTAAAAATTTCTGATACAATTAAATGTGAAACGAAAAGTCTAAAACTTTAAAAAGTGGATCATAATAAAAGCCTCAGCACAGAGCCGATATCAACTCGCCTGATAATCACAGTACACAAAGGCACACACAGCACACAGGAGTCCTTACTTGTTTCTGTAAATCCTCAAATTCGTAAGCAGACGACGACCGATCGTTGCTCTCCTCATCATGCGCTCGCTGTACCTTTCTCTTAACTCCGCCCACTTCGCTCTCTCCCATCCCCCTTCTCACTCCACATTCCTCATTGCCTCGTTTCTTCCCGCTTCCACTCTCCACAATTCCCCACGCTTCTCTTCTTTCCTTTCTAAAATCCCCATTGTCTTCCGCTCCGCCCATTTTGGATGTCGTTGGGTCACCGGACGCTCCTTCCGTGTTGTCCTCATCGCTTTCCTCTTCATCTCTCTTTTTGTCTCTGCGCTCACCCCTGTCCCCGTCCTCTTGCTCGTCGTCCTCGGTGCCAGTCGTGACATCGAGCAGGTTGTCGTCTAGTGACACGAGGTCGAGGCCGGAGATGTCACTCGTGTCGCTTGGCGTCGAGTCGTGCTCAGCGCCAACCTTGTCGTCGACAGCGGCGGCAGCATCAGCGCTTCTCTGGGGCGAGCTGGCACTCTGCGACAATCAGTCAAACAGCATCATCAATGATACAATGAAACACAGACTGGCTGATCACCGTTATCTTTTGGTTTTTTTTAGTTTAGCGACCATATATAGCACTATGACTATAGTCCGGTTCTGCGCAAGAGAGCCGGCACAGAACCGCATCCCCCTTCTATAGCCGCCTTTAACAACTCGCCCAGCAAGCTCTGGGCTGCAAGCCAATTCTTTGTTCTCCAGCAGAAGGGGGTTAGTCATATAATATCATTAATGATACACTAAATGATGCGGTGAAACACGGACTAGCGCTCTGTGACATTCAGTCGAACAGTATCATCTATGATTCAGTGAAACACAATAATACAGTCAATATTCATTAATTATTCTTTCCAAAATGAAATTAGAATTCTAATATTTATACCGCATAAATACAAATCCAGGATAAAAATAGAAAATTGCGGAAAAAATTCGCAAAGGGTACAAAAGCGCACGCGCAACTCTTCAACCCGCTCGCCGACGTTTAAAGCTTATAGGAAACACTGGGCGCCGGGTCGGGCTTACCTTGTTGCCTCGCACCCTGGCCCAGGCAGAGAGGTTGGTGGCCGTGACCTTGACCCTCGAGTCGTCCAGCTGCAGCATGAGCTGCAGGAAGGTGAGCTCGTTGAAGAGCACCTCTGATAGGTCGACAAGCAGCGCCTCCGCACACTCCCACACCCTGCACCGGCGTGCAATACCAATTAGCACATTACTAATGCTAATTAAATCATTGCTCACATACAATCCTAACAGAAATAGCATCCAACAAATTGACAGGAATTTTATTGAACTCCCATGCTATTTTAAGCGCAAATATCCATTTCTAGGATTATGTTCCGGAGTGGTAAACTAGGATTTGGTTTAAGTTTGTGATAGATTTAGATTAAATACGTCTGCAGCGTAATAGTAATATAAAACTTTTAATTTCAAGACTTCAATTTTAAGATCTAATATAGTAATAAATAAAATAAATATAATAAATAAAAAATAAAAAAAATATGAAAAAAAAAATATATATAAAATAATAAATCTAATATAGTAATATAGTAATAAATCTAAAATAGAAAATAGGGCGCAAAACAAACGAATAATTTAAATGCACTCTGTGTTTAAAACTTGTCTTGAACCTTTCAGAGAAAAATCATTCCGGAAAGACTGCAAAAAATAATAATTATAAATAAAGATAGAAAAGACTGGCCAAAGAAACAAAAATTACTAAATATAGATAGAAAAGATTGACTAGAATAGAAATATTAAAGAAGGATTGAAAACATTGACAAACATAAAAGACAAAATTAAGATAAGATTGACCAAAATAGAAATATTCAATAAAGATTAGACTCACTGTCGTCCCTCAAACTTGGCAAGAGTGTCGTGCAGCACCGACGCCAGCTGCTTGTCAAAGTATCGCGCAAAGTCACGCCCCTTTCCCCCCGCCGCCGCACCCCCGTCATCACCACACACCGTGCGCGTCTGCGCGAGAACGGTGCGGCGAATAGTGCGTAGCAGCGCGTGCGTGGTCGTGCCTGAGTCCATGGCGTCGCGCACAATGGCGATGACATTCGTCATTATGCGCCGGATCTGATCGTCTATGCGTCGAGCGTCTGCACGCACCGACGGCGTGCCCTGCACAATCCACGCACAATTTTCACACGCAATAAAAAATTTTGTTTAGACGTTTAAGGACCATGTGTAGTAACGAAGACTACTACAGTCCGGTTCTGTGCCTCGGCCTCGGCTTTACCAAGCCCAGAACAGCTCCCCCTTTTTCAATTGCCATTTACAACACGCCTGGGGAGCTCTGGGACTCTGCAAGCAAATTCTATGTTCTCTGGCTTGCATGGGTCAATAAATTAAAGCATTTTAAAAATACAGTTACAAATTGCAACTGAACTATACTTCCGAATGCGAGAACGAAATATTAAATTAAAAATAATAAAATTGAAAATACTAGGAGAATTGATAGGAAGCTGATGCAAAATAAAGATCATCAGAGACAAATGGTAACCAGGCTAATGTAGGAACCAAACAATCATCAGGCGCACATACAGACTGTTCCGAAGCCGATCCGTCGCTGGTCCTGCGACGTGAGGCGTTCCCCATGCCGCTGGATCCCCCTAGTGTCCCTCCCTGTGCCCCCGGGGCCTGGTAGCCCCCGATGAGGGGGCTGGACTTGGACTGGGGGGGAGCGTGCAGCAGCGAGGTCTCCGATAGGAGCAGTCGCTGTTCATACTCGCGCATTCTCTGCAGCGCCTGCAGCAGCCACGCAATGCGTACGTTTTACTTCACTCAGTCCACAATACATCGATACAACACTCGACTTCTGAATTCTCTGCAGCGCTTGCAGCAGCCACGCAGTGCGTACTTTCTACTTCACTCATTCTACGATACACTTTTTTTGGCGGTTTTCACTCTAGATTCATCGCCAAAATTTTAAAAAGTATATTTTTGTTGTAATTGGTCATATTTTTTCCAATATGTGAAAGCCTTTGACAAATTTTTAATTGATCCATAGTCCTTACAAGTTTTATTACTGGTTCTATGATGATCAACAGAGCAATAAATTTAATATATTCTAGTGCGCCAGAAGCCACAGCTGTCAGGATCGATGTGGTAGAATAAAAGAAAGACTAAAAAAAAGTATTTGTCTAATGTTTTGCGATTTTATTTCGGAATCCAGAACAGGCACTGTTTCTATCCATTGTTTTCTCAAGTCCTCAGTACCTGGTCCATATGGATGACTGTGTCCCCAAGTGAGTCACGCTCAAAGGGTCGCTCCCAGCTGGCCGCTGCGCCAAGGTCGCTTGGTGTCGACTGAGTGCTGCACG
Organism: Chamaedrilus cognettii; assembly: GCA_034695025.1. Classification (NCBI taxonomy): domain Eukaryota; kingdom Metazoa; phylum Annelida; class Clitellata; order Enchytraeida; family Enchytraeidae; genus Chamaedrilus; species Chamaedrilus cognettii. The sequence continues at coordinate 17,747 of JAQIWG010001470.1, forward strand.
AGTCTGCACGCTCCTCGTAGTCAAACACAGCCTTGTCCTCTGTGCAGCCCTGCGCACCATGCTGTGCACCGCCTTGTGCGACTCCTCTTTGTGCACCGCCGCTTTGTGAGCCGCCACTTCCACGATGCGCACCGCTAGGCTTCTGCGCCGATAAAAATGCCAGAATTAATATGTTTTATTCTCAATTTAGACAGACTAATTAGTAAGTATGACCTCGCATAATCAAACAAGCCCTGACACTAAAACATTGGACTACACTAATAACATAGGTATCGTTACTAAAGAGGATTTATTTTTGTTTTGTAGTTTAGGGACCGTGCACAAGGACAATACACAGTCCGATTTTGTGCAAGAGAGCCGGTGCAGAACCGCTCCACCTCCAAGAAACACGAATTCGGTGGCATGGTGAAAATTTCACGATACAATAGTCAAAGCGCAGCAATCATTTTTAAAAAGTCTTTACAACAATCTATAAAATATAAATCGTTTCAGTGCATTCAGAGCTCCGAGCTGCAAGCCAATTCATTGTTTCCCATCTGCAGGGGGTACTAAACAGGGTAATTTTACTTGAAAGCCACCCTTCACTCACATCGCCATCCAGCTGTCGCAGCGCCACCCCTGCCGAGGCTCCGACGTCGAAGTGACTCACGAGCTCCTGTATGGCGTAGAGCGCCCTCTGACGCAGGTAGTCGGTCGAGAGAAGCTGCAGCTTGCGGAACAGCTCTACGAGGAATCCAGGGCTGTGCTCGTTCTGGGAGATGAGTGTCGCCACTTCCGCGTAGCTGGGAGATAAAGCACGAATCCCATTGCTATTAGGGAGCAAGGACATTAGGGATTGAAGACTTTTATTTTTTTTGTGTAGTTTAGGGACCGTGTGTAGCACAAAGACTATATGCGGTCCGGTTCTGTGAAAGGGAACCCGCACAGAACCGCTCCCCGATCTTTAGTCGCCTTTTACGATTCGCCCGGGAAGCTCTGGGACGCAAGCCAATTCTTTGTTTCCCGGCTTGCAGGAAGTAGGATTGAAGGGATTAGGGTTAGATGTGACCAGATAAAGAGGACTGTGTTCTGAAAAATGAGTGTCGTCACCTCTTCGTAGCTGAGAGAGAGAGAATGGATTCCAAAGATGAAAGACGAATGAAAACAGACGAAGACGGATGAAAAAAGAATAAAATCAATTTATAAAAGATATAAAACAATAAATAAGGTACTGACATTGTTTCGCGAAGGGTATCGAAGGTCATGACGTCACAGGAAGCCTCTGACTCACTGTACAGCAATATGGACTACATGACAGAGACATGAAGTAATCATCCAATGACAAGCAAGCATTTTCAACCAATCACAATGATTGCCTTATCAATATTTAAGCTTAATCCCGTGACAGTTATCCACAATCCTTAGATTTAACAAATCCATCGCATCCTCACGTTATTTAATCCCGTTGTTTTAAAATCCTTCTCTGTCAAGCATTTAAACGTTGTTTCCAGTCTCCCTCAAACCCTTCCTTTCTCAAAACATGCCCCAGACATTTCAAACCCTTCCTCTGCATCAAATTCTGAAAAAAAGACCAAAAAAAAACCACATGCATATTTGCTAAAAATCCAAAATTACTTGTAGTTAATTTTACATTTTTATTCAATATGCATCTGGTTTTTATTATTTTTAAAGTTCTACTTGTAGTTGACTAGTTAGTCAGAAGAGACAACAAACGAAAGCTCACATGTCACGACTCTCGTCGTCGCAGTTAACCAACCCGGCCATCACGTATGACCCTGGCACGCTTGACACTTCGCTCGACTCGCTTGCCCTGCGCCCCCTGCCCACCCCCGCAGCAGAGCTTGCAGCGGCATTGCGCTGCTGCTTCAACTGCTGCCGTGAGCTGACCAGATGGGCGGCGGTCATAGCGCGGCCATGATTCAGTGGTCGACTGGCGCTCGTCAAGTCATCAACTAAATAGCAATAGCCAATAGCAAACCACATCCAACATCAACAATAGGCGGAGGAGAGTAAAACTATCCTGATATGAATTCACAAAAAAATTACCAGTTTTTCTTTCTTCTGACTATCACTTCCATCATAGTCCCTGTTTTCCGCACTTTTCACAACACTTCTTCATTTGTTACCTTCTCTGTCCAGTTAATCTTCTCCATACCAACATTTCAAATGCTTCCATTCGTCTTTTTTAATAAATGAACTAAATAACAGTTAATTAATTTAAGATATTGATCTCCAAACACCATATTAAGAATATAAGTGCTCCAAAAAGACATTTGCCCATTAACGAATTAAGAAGCAATCTTCACCTTGAAGAAGTTCACTAATCTACAGTGTCCTAGGGATGGTTTAGACCACTCCGTGACAATCCATAAATGATAGAACAAAGTAGTTCACACTAACCCGTGCCACGTGGATATCCCCCCTCATATCTCTCATCAGACCTATCCCCATTCCCTCCATCCTTCTCCCCGCTATACTCCGGCAAGCCCGAGTCGTTGGCCTTCACGGTCTGTATCGGCACATCGCTTCCATACGCGCCCCCTCTCTGCTGCGCCCCTCGCGGTGAACTTTGACCCCCTGCCGCCGAATTGAACCCCCCCGCCGCCACCAGATTCAGGGATTTACACGCCCCCATCGTTTCCGCACCCCCAGGGATATTACGAAGCACGCTGAATGGCCTAGTAGCGGTCCCCTGGTTAACGACCAAGTTACCGGCAGCGTTATTCGCTCCTGTTGCCGGTTTACCGGTGCTGCCGCTTGGCGAAGGGAAAGCTCTGCGATCAGGATCAGATGCCAGGGGGGGCACGGCGTTGCCATGGCGATGCGTTGCCGTGGAAACAACGATGCTTTCGATGCGGTTGAATCGCTCGAGAAGGGCGTTTTGGTTGGCGACGAGCTGGAAGTAGGACTGGTTAAGACTGAGGAAAAGTTGGTTCTGCTGCTGTGTCAGTTGCTGCTGCTGCTGCGTTGATGCTGCGACCTGCTGCTGCTGCTGCGTTGGCATGCTGGCGCTGTTGAATGTGCCAACAGTGCTGCTGCCGGCGCCTTGAATAAATGAAGAAAACAAAGTCTGTAGCATGAGTGGATACATACAGAAGAGTCACAAATGATGGAATTAAACACAACCACAAACTTAGACAAACAAATACAAGCACACACTCTGTGGACCTTAAATGCCCGGTTGTAAAGCGGAGTAGTTCTGATCACACATGGGAAGTGAATTCGTGTGTGGATACAATTATGCTTCATTGTTTGAAACTTACAAACAAAACACAAAAGAAACGGATAAATAAAATCAGAACATAAACAAATATATAACGGCACTATCAATGTCACGATATAAAGCTTTGCATTGCAACATACCGACAGACAAACACACTGACAGATAGACAGACAGAAGGGCAACGAACTGTTGAGAACTTTAGGCGAGGGCCGATCGACGGAGTTCCTAACACTGTTGACGAGTGACGCCATCTGTCGTTTCAACTGACGCAGGTCATTGCGCAGCTCTGATGCCTGCTCCAACTGCAGGACAACACAAAAACCAACGCAATTTATTTCCCTAGTGTTGACAATGCGCAATGCAGGCGCCTGCTTCAAATTGTAGATAGGAATCACATAAAACAACACGTAGGCCTAAGCTAGGTTCTATGACTTCAATTTCAACACTCGGCTGAAACTACTGGCCCACGATTTATTATCAACGATTGAAATTAAATTAGGATGCTGATTAAAATGGATCTAGATAGTCGACAGCAGCAATGTATCATTGCAGAAGACACTAGAATCCAATCAATAAAGAACAACAAAAATAACTACTGACGCCGATGGCTTCGGTGGGTTCGCGACGTCTGTAGGGGAGCCCCTGTGTGCGCCATCGCTGTCGCCCTCTAGCGCTGCGCGGCCGCGCCCCTGCCCAGTCACTGTAGCTAGACTCCTTGTTGTCTAAAACAGCATATAAGCATGAATCTGAAACTGTAACCATTCGCCGTTCAACACAGTTCACCAAGAACAGTATCACAATAGAAACTCAAACAGAAAAAGAAATAGGTAATGACAGACAATTTAATTAGGAAGGGAACGCATGGAGTGCTGAAGAGAAAGATCGAGGAATGGTTGAAGTAAAGAAGTTGAATGCCAGGGACATGCCATGCAGCATCATAATGGAGAAAAACTCAATAACCATTATCGCTGATCAATCAAAACAGGTCAGAATATTAGCAAATAAAATATAAAAAAAAAGCATCAATTAAACAATACTCTTTACATCTCGATTGCTTCGTTAACAATTCAATTATATGAACAAAATTATTTACTATGTCATAATGCAACAGTAGACGAACCAATGAAAGAAACGCATGCCCGAATTAAAACAGACTAGCAGCCCCTATACCCGTGCCCAGCAAGCCCTTTTCCCGTAGCCCATTAGACCCGTAGCCCTTCTTCTGGAGCCCATAACACCCGTAGCCATTCCTAGGTTGATGGTCAAAAACTAAGTCTCGATGGCAAGGCCTATAAGCGTCGCTACAGATCTTCGTGACGTCATAATCGCTGTGATGCGCCAATGAGAGGGCTTAGAGGGACTGCACGTAGTAACAGGGATCAGTCGATACCACCATGCACAAGTCAATGTTAAGATGATGAGTTCCAATTGTTCAAGATATTCAGCAGAGCACAGTAATGCAAACGTCTCATATCCGACAATTCCTTACCTAGGAAACCCGATTCTCCGCCGGTTTTTCCTCTCAGGTTAGACGCCTGTGTCGCCGAGGCGCCTCTTATGATTGGTCGAATGACGCAGCTCTGAGCCGAGGCTCCACCCATCGCCCCTCCCACCTCCTCCTCCTCCACGTTGTACGTTCCGTCGTCGGCGTCGTCGTCAGAATTCTCCAGTTCCCCCCGGGCTTCCTCCCCTTGCTGGAGTCCATCGGCGGCGTAACCTGCACACGAAGAAAAACATGATTCCCTACAGACAGGAGTATAAACAAGACCCCCTACAGACAGGGGTAAAAACATAAGTGCTGCAAAACGAAGTACCTTGGGCGAGTCAAAAAATGCAAGTAAAGAACAGGGAGCGGTTTACGGTCCGGCCCCATGCTTTGCCTTGATATCAGACTCCCACTCTTCTAATAAATAATTTAATAATGCAATGAATCGCAAAATGCATAAAAGAATAAAATACAAAAACGTATGACCAAATTAAAACAAATTTCACAGTACCATCTTCTTCTTCTTCTTCTTCCTCATCATCTTCATCATCATCATCATCGTCGCCGGTTCTGTCGTCAAACTCTTCGATGCTCTCCAGGTTGCCGGCGGTAGAACCGCCCCACGTTGCCACAGTAACGTCCTCGCTCACGCTTGCACTACGGCACGACACAGAAGCTGACGACGACCAATGAAAATGCGAGATTCAAAGTGTAAACATTTTTGTCTGTAACTAACCAAGTGCACTTAGTGCAGTGCACTTGTTAAATAAATTATTTTAAAAGTGCACGTAATAAGAACAGACAAAAAAGAATCTCTCCTTTACAGAATAAACAAGTTTTATTTAAGTTTAAAATGTCGCATTATTGAAAATAATACGACATTCGTACGAACTCAAATGACGAGAGTGGTCAATGTTACTTGCACCGCCTTTTTATCGCCTAATCTGTTAATGTCCATGTATTTACACAGGCTTAGTCATTTGCGCCTTGATTGGGCTGCTTTAGCTGAGTTTTTACGGCCGGATGCCCTTCGTGACGCCAACCAAATAAATAATTATCTGGCCCGAGGTTAGCAGCTAGAGACTTGTGTGTTCAACAGCCTTGCCGAAGGGCCTGTAATGCAAAGTTTACAGTTGCCGTTGCGGGACTTAAACTATGGTCCTCTGGACTCGAAGTCTGACGCCTTAACCATTATACCACAGCGCCTCGCTCCTAGATCTTTGATTAAAACTATAGGCATTCCAGAAGGATTGTAAATGTTAAAAACTCCGACAGGGGACGGACCCGAACTGGTCAGATTTGTTGGAGTAGGAGACGTTGTCGCTCTGCGTGTCCTGGTTGCGCTGGTTCTGCTTGGAGCAAGGGCGCGCCGGCGCGTCCTTGCGCATCATATCCTCCAGCTCACGCTTCTTCTCGCGCAGCTCCTCGCGCAACATGCGCTGCTGGCGCATGCGCCCATACAGCTCCTCGTTGGACACAACCTCTGCGAAAGCATGACGAATATCATTAACATTAGATACCACCTCTGCGAGCGCATGACAAATATCATTAATATTAGATACCACCTCTGCGAACGCATGACGAATATCATTAATGTTAGATACTACCGCTGCGCGCGGCGCATAAGAAATAGTATTAATGTAGAATACCATCGCAGAGCACACGCTTGCACACAAAATAGCACTGCAGAGTTCATCTCTTGCTACGTGCACGGTAGTATCACCCAGGTCTTTTTTTCTGCTAAACAACACGTACCACAACCATTGATTGAATCATACTTCAAATTAACAAAAGGGCACCAATATGTTCCTAGCCATTCAAAGTCACACAACACCGAGTCGTCACTCACTCTCAATGGGGTCCTGAAACGTCACCTGCACCCCCCCCACAGCTCCCCCCGTCTCCCCCGCCACCACACCCCTCCCGGCACCCCCCTCCGCGCCTC
>JAQIWG010001471.1:0-24391 GCA_034695025.1 Chamaedrilus cognettii
GGTTGGGGAGGGTGTCGCGCAGCGCGGAGAGGTTGGGCTGGGGGGTCACGGGGGGGTCGGAGTTTGTTGGGAAAACTGAGCACTCTTCAGAGGCAAGGCTTATCTTTGCATTTAATTGCATTTATATTGCTTTTTAATTATTAATTAATGGCTAATTGCTTCACAACTAGTGATTGATTTATAATTAATTATTCGTAATGACTGTGTATTGATATTTAATGTCCCGGTATGTATAATACTGTTAATTAAACTATTTTGTTTGTCGCAATTTTTTTGGCTATATGGTATTTTCGAAAATTTGGACATAATAAATTTTATTTTTGTTGATTTCAATGCGACAGACATAATTTACAACTATTTGTCCTTTCTCCAGATGGCGTCGTCGCTGTCAGCCAACCACGCCCCCTCCCCCGGACCCTCCCCCCCACCCGACCTCACCCTGGAGCAGCGCTTCGTCGCCGTCGAGATTCTCAGCATCGCCGGCTGCTTTATCAACATTGGCTCAGCCAAGGCCGTCCAGCACTCGCTGCGTCGGCTCAGCCGGCGCGACCTGACGCGGGTCCTGACGGGCATGTCCGTGGCGCCATCTAGCCCCTACTGCGTGGGGGTGTTGAGGACGGCGGGGGCCTCGAGGGTTTTCTACAAGGCTCCGCCGACGGCGCTGACCCCCGCGGCACTGGCGTTCTACCGGATCGACGTGGGTGTGTACGCGGATGTGTATCACGCACCGGTCAGGGTGCCGCACAGCGTGAGGGAGCCGGGGGAGTGGATAGCGGCGCTGCTCGGGCGCAACCCGTATTGTTTTGCGCAGGGGGGAGACGCGGCGACAGAGTTTATGTGGGGGGGCGGCAGGGAGGGAGAGGGGTCGTGCGGTTTGGGGGGGAAGGGAGGAAAAATGGCGATGGCGGATCGGAGGGATTTGAGTGGAGGGGGAATGGAGGTGGATGCGATGGGAGAAGGGGGTGGGGGGGATGCGCGGGGAGGGAGACGCCAGGAAATAATAGATTCAAGCGTAGCGTGGACACGAGAATTAAATTTGAGGGAAGATGATGGGGGGTTGAAGGTCTGTGGGATTAATTTAAACAGGGCTGGGACAGGAAGCCTCGAGGAGGAAAGAGGGGCAAAGTGGAGTTTGGATTTGGGAGGGACTGAAGTTTTGCAGCGCATTGACGGTGCGGAACTGGGGGTTGTGGAGGCCTGTGATTTAGGAGTGTCACGACTCGATTCGGAAAATAAAACGTCTATGAAAGAAGCAGTAACAAAGAACTCGGATGTTGACGGATTTGGCGAAACTTTTGAATTTAGAATTGAGGGAGGTAAGGAGATGCACCTAGGTCTAGAAACTGCTGGCTGTTTTTCTAAACAAGAGGCAGTTAAAACCGGTGATTCCGAAGACTGGGACAAAATGGATGATGGCGGCGAATTGAATTCAGGGGGTGCTAGAAGTTGTAAGAAAATTGAGGACATTAACGATCGAATGGATTTTGAAGGGGGTCATTTTTCGGATGAAAATGCACACGCATTAGGGATGAAAAATTTTAATTCAGAATTAGGGAACACACACTAGGAAATTTGTTGATGTTTATATTGGGATTAACAACCGTATGTAGGGGTCAAAGTTCTTTAGAATTTACTGTACATGTATGCAAAACATGAAATTTTTGCGTGCATTAGTTTTTTTAGGCTAGTTTTGCGAATCGGTAATTCAAGCGAATATTACGTATGTATGAGAAAATAACGCTGCTGGTTATATACAGGCCTAGCTTCTGTGAACGTCATGGGCGGTCTTCACAATGGAAAATTAAGTGAAGCAAAATTTTTTAAGTCAAAATCGCGAAAATAACATGCAGAAAAAAATGTCAAGTTTTATTCCTTTCTTGCAGCGTTCCTCGGTTCATGGAAAGATCTGTTTTGTACAACTAATTTATGTAGTTATTCCATATATTCGTTAGTAATTATTTCTAATCTTTTGCCACTACTGTAAAAATAATTATTCTTTTGATTGTAGATATGATTCTGGTTAATGGTGTTATTCTTTTGTCGCTTCTTGGCTGCATAATGTTTGGACCTAAATTGTAATAAATAAATGTATATAATTGTCAAATTTAGCTAAATTGTAGCTCAATCGATTGATTTCAAGCGAAACATGAGTTCAAATTTAACGTTTTAGCTGGATCTGCACTCCGAGTAATAAGTTGTTGACCTAGTTAATTGTTTTGTTTTATCGAAGTTTCAAACATATTTCTTCTGCGTTTATGTTTGAAGAATAATAATTTTCAATGGTGGTTATAATCGTGATTTAAAACGGCTCCATTAATCAATTATGACTCGCAAAAGAATGGAGTTACGTTTATCCCAGAATATTAGTTTTTGTGTACAGTAAAAAAGCCATTTCTAGGCCCCTAGGTCTCACAATTGATATACATATTGATAGCCTGTACAATACATGCTACACAGAATTATGTATACTTTCCTAAACCATAGTGCATACATAAATGGTTGTAACTAATAATTGTTTGTGTGTAAATTTTGTTCAATTAAAAGTTCTTGATACGAAGCATTTCGGAAATTCATCCTAAACGAACTATTGTGTCACAACCTGTGCCGCAGCAGCCTGGATGAACTTCTTAAAATTTCTTGATAGGTCTTCATTATAATTAATAATTATGGACAGGGCTAAGTTTAGCTTTGATAAAACATTCGTAGCGTTTTGCCTGCGCCTTCTAAAACAGATGTAGTGCAACTGCACGCGTAGGCCTACGCCATCAAACACGATTTTCACGCGTAATGTTACCCTTACCCGTTTAAAATAAGGCTTCATTTTGCATCTAGCCATGTATGGCTTACCACGCCCGCTAAACTTGACCTTCAGTATAGTAGTGTTATTTCTCACAGAGTAGATAATTATAGCAACGCTTGGTTTTTGCGAATCTGTTGAACACTCTTCTAGCAAACCCTTGACAGTTCTCCGCCTGATTCATGGCGTTATATCTACGACCGAATTCACCGTTTGCATACAACCAGTTCAGCAAGTCGACCACTCTTGACCTTCCCACGTCCCACTGCCTTGTCCTCACCCCCGCGACCCTTGCCAATCGTTTGTAATACACCAGTAGCGGTTCAACGCTCCTGCTGCGCTGAATAGATATCCCATCGACGTTTTTCTCCACCGACCAATACCAGGAATCAGTCTTGACGACGATGAAAGCGTGATACATGGCCACCAAGTCGGTGCTTATTTGAAACTTCCACAGGCCGTGGCTGTGAAGCGAAATCTCTCTTATCTTGTCATCAGATGCTGAGATGAACTCTGCTAGCATGCGACGTCCGGCCGTGCCAGAGATGTGAATGTAGACCGGGCCGCCAGCTAGCGAATGCAGACCTAGTGATATATTTTCCAATTTCATTGGTGCTTTTAATGCATAGAAATAAACCGGAATCCTTCTGTCGATTGGATCTCCTTTGCCCTGCTGGTAAAGATTCCGCGACATTTCTGACTCATCAAGCACAAGTTGATTTTGTTGATTTTCCAAAGGGACTTGTATCAGTCTCGGTCCGCTGGATGCCCCGGACACGTGGACATACATTACACCGGACTTCCTGTCTGTTCTCTTTGAGATCCGCACACTGCCCGTTGCGTTTGATATCATCACAAAGACGGAACCTCTCGGATCAAGATGATCCAATCTTGTCAGATCCAGCACGTCATCAGTGCCGTCGGATAGAATCACGACGCGTGCGCTGGACGCTTGGACGTCCGGATCGAAGAAGAGATGTGAGGTCCAGTTGTGGTGTCCCAAGAAGCGACTTTTGAGTCCGGAAGAGGCGTGAGGGTTGTATCGGGGAATGGACAGGAGAGCGATGATGTACCAGAGATGCAGTGCGCGTGGAACTGACGCAGGCTCCAGCGACGGTTTACGCATTGAACACATCTTATCGCAGCCGCTGCTGTTCTGTATTATTTTGATCAAAAATAGTAGGGTAAGTTTAGCCGGTCTTGGTGCATTAACAGGCCTGGAGGTTAGGCCGACGTAAATTGTAACATAAATTAATTCAAGCTAACACGCGGACTAACGTACGGCAATGAAATAACTGCGCTGCACTATTATCGACTAATATTAATGTAGACCCTACAAGCGACGCATTAGTTAGATTCGTGTCGAAGACCTGCAAAAAATCCGTTTCACAGTGTGAGCGTACTACCTTATAAGCCTACAATGCCATGTATACGCCCCTAGGCTATGCTAATCGCTAACAACAGATTGCAAATGCCGCGCGAAAGGGACGGCTGTCTGCGTAATTTGACCGACAACTTTTTTTTCAAATGAAGGCAGGAGTCTGAAGTCGACAACTCAATAAACAACGTCGGTTTAAAGTCAGCACAATTACCGATAGGCCTCACACAAGCGCCAGTAGGAGTAGTTACCCTATGCACATACTATAGAATTGTACACTTTTAGATAGGGTTACATGCAGTTTGATGCGCATGGTACCTCTAGGCTTATAGTAAACAATTTACAAAGAAGTCTCACAAAATATGTTGCAGGTGGTAGAAAGATAATGCTAGCTCAATGAATACTGTCAACCATGAAACTTTAGCTGCATGTTATTTTCGTGGTTTTGTCTCTTAGAAATTTTACTGCACTTAATTTTTGCGTTTTTGAGGGCTGCGCATCATGATAGCTTCTGCAGTCTTAATTTCGCGCATGTAATTTCTGCGGGTTTCACCAATTTGCAAAATTTGCCAACGTTACATGTACATGTACATACGCAAAAATTTCATGTTTAACAGTATAATAGTCTTTGCATTGCAATAACATACAAACTATACATTTGCGAAAATACAAAATTTATATGAAAAATGAATCAAAATAGTGTACATCTAAAACAAGCGCACAAATCTAGAAGGAGGTCGTGGGGTCATCACACTCCCCCTCACCCACGGATCCCACGTCTTCGCCTTTATCAAGGGTTTTAACCGTTATCACGTTGGTAAGTGGAATGCTTTCCTGTCCCCCCGTCTCTGCACCACCATCCCTTCGCTCCGCCTCCATTGACTTCTCCTTGTCAGTGTGTTTAACCTCCTCTTTGTCAGCTTGTTTGTCCTTTTGTTCCTCTTGTCGGCTGGTTGTGCTTACTGGAACATCGTCATCTGTCATAGAATCATTCCCCGCAGCAGCGGATGCCGAGGCAAGAGCTTCGTCTTTCTCCGTCGACGCAGCGCCCTCGGACGCCTCGTCGTTTGCTGAATCACCGACCACGACATCTGAATCTTTTTCATTCTCTTCGGCTGAACTCGCAGCGTTCTCGTCAATCAGTGCGTACACCGGCTTGATGCTCGGATCGACTGGATCCGGCGTGTTGCTATCCGTGACGAGAGGAGCGTCGTCTGTGCTGGAGAGGGTGCTGTCTGGGGGGGAAGTGTCGGAGACGGAGAAGGGAGCCGTGCCGAGTTTCTCCACATCCTCGGGGAGGGCCGAGTGAAGACCAGTCTCACCCAGCGTGTCCTTCTTCTCCTGCATCGATAGAATTGCATAAGCCAGATAGATAAAGAACAGCGTTAAAGGCGTTTGTATTCTTAGTGAATTACAAGCTGTGAAGTGTAGTTAAAAATCCTACTATCATTACGGGCTACCATGTAGTTAGTATTTTAATCATATCGGCCGACAATACGAAATATAGGATAAGCTGCAAAAATTAGAACCATCAAAAGTTGACACCGGTCCCGAACAGTGGCGCCGAACTGGACGAAAAAAATTAGCCGGTACGTCAGAGCGATAAGTTTGAGATGCACCGGACTAAAACACGCCCTTCCCTGACCTCGTCTGCCCCAGGCCCTGCCCCCGTGGCTGGTGTAACTCCGTAGAAGTCCTCCTCGAGCTTCCTGAGGCGCTGGTGTGAGTGGCGCCCGGCGCGCAGCCAGTCAAACTTGGAGCGGCAGCAGAGGGCGCGCTCGAGGCCCATGCTGAGGGGGTAGTCGAATATGAGAGAGATGACCAGACCAATCAGCACGCAGACTATCAGGTGAGCCAGGCCCGCGTACGTCTGCAGCAAGTTGAACAAAATAGTATCCGTTTGCTTCTTATACGGGTAAAGAGCGAATACACGAATGCTTTTCGATAATAATTATGACGCTTTTCATCAGAGGATGACCAAATTTTTGGACGGGCATTATCCACTATCAACATTTCTGTTAAGTTTGACCGAATTATGTGATTAGTTCAAAATTTATGAGCTTTTGAAAGAAACTTGTCTGATGTTTGGTGCAAAATACAATACATTAATAATAATCTATTACAAATCCAGTTTCTTGGCCTTGGCTTTTCCAAGCCAAGAAACGCTCCCTTTTCTCTAGTCACCTTTTACAACTAGCCCGAGGAGCACTGGGCGCGCAAACCAATTCTTCATTCCTAAGGTTGCAGGCGGTATTAGAAAATTAGAAAATTGCACTTTGGAAAAGAATCCCTAGTTATACTCACATAGTAGTAGTACGCACGTAGTAGGCCTACTCACGTAGTAGTAGTACGCACGTAGTAGGCCTACTCACGTAGTAGTAGTACGCACGCAGTAGGCCTACTCACGTAGTAGTAGTACGCACGTAGTAGGCCTACTCACGTAGTAGTAGTCAAGAACGAAGAAGGCCTGTCGGCTGGTGTAGACAAAGTTGAAGATCATGAGTGGGTGCATGAGCATGGCGGTGTAGACGAGACGACTGAGGGGGGTGAAGGGCGCCCAGGCCAGGGCCGATCCGATCACGCCTCGAGTCACAAACATACCACACTAATAAGTGTCATCTTTATTGTTGCATTTCTTTAAATCTGTCATTTTTCGTTTCTTTGAAATATGAAGAACAATACATTTAGCCAGGCAACGCGGTTGTCAACCGCGTTGCCTGGCAAAGCGTCTGTCAGGGCTGGTAATACTACATTTTTTATAGCTACGGGATCAGGGGCCTCATTTACGTTTATTTTTTAAGATTTTCTGAAATCTTATCCTAAATTAAATTTAAAACAAATCAAATTCAATCGCCGACCGCCGTGACGTCATCATTCGGTTTGCGCGCGACCGTGCGGAGTTTCCAATAAAAAAGATAAGATTTGCCAAAGATTTTCTTAAGACAATCTTACGACTAAGATTGTCATAAGATATCTACGTGAATGAGCCCCCAGGCTTTTAAGAACAGGATGTATTGTACAAACTTGTCCGTTGTGACTTCAATTAAATAGTTCTAGTGCTCACATACACAGCTCAGAAATACCTCCATGTCCAAAGTGACAGGCAAAGGCTATATAGCCCAGCCCGATAGCCCACGATGAGCGGGCGAGCGTGTCATAGGCCGTCAGCGCCCCCGCGCTCCACCGATTGGCTGGCACCTCGGCCACTCCAGACTTGAACTCCGAGTAGGACCAGAAGGCAACGGAAGTGACGCAGAAGAGAGAGACGACCCACAGCAGCAGGTTGACCAACTGCGCAACAACGTGACCAGAGCAAAATCTATCAAAGTACTCGATTCTATAGAGCGGCCTTTAGGCTTATACGGCATGTAATATATGCAATCGCAATATAGATTTTTAATTCTGCAAATGCAATAAGTTTATCCAAAGCATTAAATTACTTGTTTATTTCACCCAAATCCATCTCGATAGTCAAAGCTTATAGACAACAAATTTAAACTAACTTTTGTTCAACTCTTTTTGTTTTTTGGCTGACTCACTGTCGGTATCCTGACTGGCGCAGCCCTGGCTCGGTGGTATTTTTATTTCCTTCTTTATTTATTATCTTCTTTTTTTCTTTTTTGTGGTTGGAGTCCACTCACAGTGGGTATCCTGATCGGTGCGGCCCTGGCGCGGTGGTAGATGAGAATGCCGTAGACGAGGCCGATGAGGAAAGGTCCCGCGCGACACCATGGCGTCAACAGGTACTCGTCGTACCACTGAGGCATGCTCCGCACGCCCCCTTCCCGTCTGGACACAGCAGAGGAATCACCTGGTCCCACGGAGCTTTTTTAACACTCTTATTACTTCATCATAAGTGTGATAACAACGAGAGTCAATTTCACTAAATTAATTTACAAGATCAGACTTAACCCCTAGTCGGATATTTGAGTTAAAATTCACTTTGCGACTTAGCGACTTTGCGAGTGCAACTTTGCTTAGCAAAACATCCACTCCGGACTCCTCCTCGACACGCAGCGAGCCTCGACGAGTCTGTCTGGCATGGCGCTATTTTGAAGCCTTTTCATCATTTTTCTTCACTATAATGCAGCAAAACCAATGAGGTATTAAGTAAAAAATCTACAAAAAGGCATGTGCCTTAGTCTAACCATAACATATCAATTAAGGTACAATAGATTTCATTTTGGAATAGTATTAAATGTCTTAAATTTCCAACTAAAACCTAAGTGCAATGAAATAACAAGAAAACTAGAGAAATAAATTGTCATTTCGCCGAAAAATACTAAGTAACCTAAACCAATGATCAAGTCATCATACTAAACACAAAATCAAAAAAAGAAGAAGAAGAGCGATGATAGATATAGCGGGGCTCACAGGTTGGAAGAGATGATGGCTGTAGCCGTGATGTGAGCGAGGTACGCGGCGACGAGCATAGAGTACCCGAGGATGGGCTTGCTGCGTGGAAACATACACACACACACACACACGTTATGTTGCTGGCATAAATGCGTATAAACGCACACAGACTTTATGTTACGGGCCCGAATTTGTTAAATTTCAGAAAATGTGGCGCGATTACATAGCCATTGAAATCGAGGAACAGAGAATTGGTTTGCAGCACAGAGCTTCACGGCTTGTTGTAAAAGACAGCGAAATGTAGGGGAAGCGGTTCTTTGCTTTGTCTCGTGGCACTAAAACGGACTATAGTAAGCTCTCTTACTAAACACGATTCGTAAACAATAATTAATTTAATTAATCTTGACAAATAATTAAGTTAATTAATTTAATTAATTAGTTAACAAAAGTGACAGAAAACGGCACAATGACAATTTAAGGCCTAAACTATTCTATTACAAATTAACTATTCATTATTTCACAATGAATAATAATTGAGAATAACAAATAATTTTTTTTCATCAGCTTATCAACCAAAAATCAAAATTCAAACCCTAACCCTATTTAAAGCATTTCACTGGATAATTTTTTATAAAGCATTTTCAAGATGCTAACTGCGATTTTAAGAAGAAAATTAGAAGCTGGCAGCGCACACGATGAGGGGAACGATGATAAACATGGCCGCCAGATGAAGCTGAAAGACGAGCGGAACGAACCAGGCGTGGCTAAAACACTGACAGTCAACCAACCGTGACTGCAACACTGACATATGCATGCACATATTTCTAAATAAAATAACTTATCCTCCGTCACATTGAACGTCATTTTAATCATGAACCATTCGCCAGATAAATTTTTCAAGTCCATGCCCTGATGTCCTATGTAATCAGCATATCCACCTGATTCATGAAAGAATCATAGAACAAAATTTTTCTTATCAAGTTCATAAGCGAATCTCTGATAAAATCCTATTGTTTACAAAAGAAGAAGGAGTAGAAGAGCCACCGATTCGTGCGTCTTGACGACGTTGTGGACCATGAGCAGATTGACCCACCAGGTCACACGACAGTTCTCCCCATCCGTGTCCTTCTCCGGCCAGAGCGGTCCATCCACAGCGTACAAGTACGTGCATGTGAGTATCGCTACTCCAGCCATCATTGCAGGGACGAGTCTACCACAACATCAGTCAGGAGTATTTTTTTACTGATAAAAAAGGAGTATTTGTTTACTGGGCCAACATTTAGCCCGAAACAGCTTCGGGGACCGGAGTGATTAATTACATCAATTAGGATTATACGAGTACTTGATATTATAATCATGAAAGTGTAGCATACCTCCAGTATCGATGCGCAAGGGAGTACACTACTCCACGCCACGTCAATCGATTGTCCCCCTCGTACTTCTTAAGAAACCAGTAGACGAGAAGGATTCCGCTGAGCACATTCAAATATATCTTCTAACAGTCTTTTATCAGACAGTGTTTCTTTATTATAACATATTAATCACGTGTTATAAGGTCGATGAATGGCTTCTTGATGGATTTTTAATTTTCTTTGAAATATTGTTGCGCGTTTTTCACACGATATCTCGCATCGAACCGATGTTAACAAGGATTAAAAACTGTGCTTCATAATAACGACATCATGACATCAACAACAAACATAAATACAGAATAATATCTGTTAAAACGTCATCGCTTGATAATAATTCTGATAACCCAGAGTAATCACAGAAAAAATATTTCTGAATTAGGCTTAATTTAACTGGATTGGACATGTGTTGAGAGGAATTGTTAAGAGATATGATGAAGGGACGAATGGAGAGGAAGAGAGGACCGGGAAGGTCACGTATCGGAATGATAGACGACCTGCTTGAGAAGGAATCATATGTGGATATGAAGAGAAGGGCCGAAGATCAGCTAGGGTGAAAGGTTTGGACACCAAAGACCTGCCATGTGGCAGAAGACTGAAGAAGAGTCTTAATTGCAGACGGAAATGAGCAAATAACACTGCTGAGACCTGATTAGTAGGAAGCTGTCGGCCGCTAGATGGAAGTTGATGACAGGCTGCATGAGGAACTTTTTCGGTAAGTGCTTCAACGCACTGACAGCATTCGCTGCAAAACGTTATTTAAATGACATTAAAAGAGAATGCTATTTTAAGAGAGCATCGGAGAATTTACGATATCAAGGTGATTTATGTTTAATAAGAGTGAACAAGTATTTGCACAAGCGCAGTGAAACACAAGTACAAATATTTCAACATGACAATTACGATATTGTATTACACCTCTGACTATTGTAGTGAAGTAGCGTTGAAATGCTGAAACTCTTAAAGACAGAATTAGCTCGACTGAATTCTTTTCCAATGAAGTCTTTGAAAGCCGAAAATGACTCTATGCTCGCTATTATTATCACTGCCTATTATTGCATCTCATGTCCCAAAAAGCCTTACCCAATACTGCACAACCACAACATACTGCCAAAGTTGCAAACATTCTCATTGACTACAAGGCAAATTAAGTGATAACTCAATAAAATATCTCTAGAGGTAACAAAAAGGAGCAATCATTAGAAAAATCATTGCAGCCGGATGCCTTTCCTGTCGCCAAACAGAATAAACCCTATCAGTTAGCGAAAATTGTGTGTTAACAGCCTTGCTGAAGGGCCTGTAACGCCTGGATTCATAGTTGCGGCGAAGGAACTTTAACCCAGGTCTCTGGATTCTAAGTCCGACGCCTTAACCACTACACCACAGCGTCTCGCTTGAAAAAACAGAGTATCGGTCTACCACACACCGGTAACCCAGTTCTCGAAGTATATCGGTCCAAAGATGTATGTCTCTCCCCAGATGACGTAGATAAAGGAGAGGAAGCGGATTCCATCCAGCGTCGGGATCGCTCCGGGCTTGGCGTCAGTCCGGAAGATTCGACGGATGTTCGAGTATGCGGAAAACCCAACCAGTATCAGTTCCATGCGAACCTTCCAGCCTGGAACATGGCCCAATGAAATCATTTAATCCATGACGTAACAAAACTTGAATTCTTCTTTTATTAGCCTCATTTGACAAAAACATAACAGGTTGTTTATCGGAAAGAAGTACAATGTAGAAGGTTTTACTGCAGAGGCTATTTTTTACGTTTCTCACTAAATTTTTGGCACCTGCAAGCTTATACATACATAGTAACTTCCTGCAAAAATAGCAGAGACCAAAGCATTCTCACCCTCATTGGTAGAGGATAAAATAATCAGCCCCACAAAAGAAGTGTCAATTGATCAACAAGTGACAACAAGTGATCGCAACAAGCGATCAACTAATTACCGGATAGAATTTATATTTTTTACTTTTTTCAAGTTTTAAACTGTCCCAAATTTTTTGGGGAAAAAATGAGGAATTATAAAATCCATCCGTCTTTTCCATATAGGCTTAATGAACCTACGCAGTGCGGGTGTGATGCCACAACACATACAGTTTTATATCACGGCAAAATACATAATGTTTCTTGATCGCAGACCAACACAGACAAAGCAAAAGGAATGAATACTGCGCAGCGGATAATGACATAATATACTAGGGGCTGGTTTCTCCAACACGGATTTAATGGTGGTTCACGATTTAGCCTATGCAAAAAGGTGAGTTAAATCCTGACCCACCGTTAAATCCGTGTTGGAGAAACCAGCCCAAGACTTCACTAGGAGATGTGGTTGCATGCAAGCCTAGCTATAAGCGCAGCTTCGGAGCGCGGTGCGTCTAAACTGATACTATACAATAGGGTACATAAATATTTCCCTACATATGTTGTTCACACAGCCATCTAGCGACCCAGGCTCTGTATTGCTCAGTTTGGCTTTCAGTCGCTTTGACTCCATGCATCTCGTTATATTCTTCATCTGCAGCATATCAACCAGCAAAGTCTTCAACTAAAATCATCACAATTATTACAATGATATTATCTGAAATTACTGCTATCGCAGCACGCGCTTTTAAAACTCAAATTCAGTCTTTCTAGCGAGCTAGAAAATAGCCAAGACCCAGCAATATGCGCTATACAAAATGTCACGTTCATAACAAAATTACCAAGAAAACTTTATGAATTAGAATCAAATAGAAAGCATTTATCTAACCTGCTGGTTCATCTTTTTCTTGCGAAGGAATCCGTCGTAGAGGGTTGCTATGAGGAGGATGAGAACACAGATGCCCCCTATCGACCTGAAACAAGCCACGTCGATATGAGCGGATCATCCTTCAGGCAGTTATTGAACGCGCAGCAATAAATACGAACATCCAGCAAAATTTCGTAAGAAAACAAACAACAGCATAGAAAGAGCAAAGGAAGCTACTATGCTTGCTTTATGCACGCGTTAGTTTCATTGTGAAAATAATGCTGCTGAACTAAAGCAGTCGTGACCCATATATAGACCTACATCCGACTCGACGCAGGCTGATTAGTGACAAAACAACATGGATCAAAAATTCTTCATCCAGCCAAATATACGCCATGCTGCCACTCCGGCGTTTTTGATAAATTTTGCGCACGCAGAGTGGTGAACTCTGAGGAATTTTTATGCGATTTTTCAGGAAAATTTACTTCAATTTTCTGCGCGAATTTTTCACAACAAAATTGATCAAACTAAAAAACAGGCGTGTAGTCACCAGTCTGTGATTCAGAGCACAGTACAGCATAGTGTAGCGAAGAATAAAACGGTGTCAAATGGCAAAGAGTCAATGCTTCGAATGTAATAGCAGAGAGGAGACTGCTGTATACACAATACAATGCAGTACGTAAAGTAGAGAGTAGAAGGTATACAGTGCAGTCTGCAGAGCGCCGTCTGTCGAGGCGTCAAGGTCCTCGTGACCGCAGAACGCGAACGGTACCGTCATGTTGAGCACGTAATCCAGCACCGCGCGTAGCACCAAGTTCCCTGTCAGCCAATCAAAAGTACAAAACACTAACGCAATTGCGTCGTAATTAGTCGACATGAAAGTGTTACGTGGCTTTATATCATGTGAGTCTAGTCCTGACCCTGACACTTGAAAGTATGCTAAAACTACATTGTGCCCACATTTGCCCACATCCACCTCCCCTAGTGCGAAGCGTAATTTTTTGCTGCGACTAACTTTTAGTGATGTACCAGATGACGTCACCGCTGTTGCACGAGTCAGGGACGCACACGCCGAGACCCAGCGTCACAGCCGCAGGCTGCGACACCAACCGCAGAATAAAAAGTCAATAAAAACCACAGAATTCTTATTATAGTTTATAAATAGACCAACGTGAGGGGATGTCAAACACCAGCATACAGAAACCCAGCTCCAACAGTCCTGAGCAGGGCGCAAACGTCTAAACCTGTGTGAAAACATGAACATTAACAGATTAGACGAAAAAATAGGTAAGTTAATTCAGTGTTCAATTTCTTAGCTCACCAAGGCTCTGTGTACGAGATCAAGGCGGCAGTACTTTCCGTTGAAACTTCTCTCGCTGGGCGCCGCGCCGCCGGGTGGCGTGTAGTTGTAAGTGACCTCTGTGGTCTCACAGCGGTCGTACGCCCCGACCCACGTGAACCCACCCTCGGCCAGTGAATGGGGAATCTTCCCCATCGAGTCCAACACTGAAGACGACCAAGAAGGCTCAATGAATAAATAAAACAGCAAAAGACATGAAGCAGATAAAAGGAAAAACAACTCGTTATCGGACAATGGATACAAGAAAAACGGATACAAGAAAAATGGATACAAGAAAAATGGATACAAAAAAAATGGATACAAGAAAAATGGATACAAGAAAAATGGATACAAGAAAAATTGATACAAGAAAAATTGATACAAGAAGGCACACTAGAATACTGAGCATTGACCTAAATGACACCTTAACCTAAACCTTAACTTCAAGGTTAAATAACCTCAAGAGCAACAAAGCAATTAGATGAAACCGGGCTAACGGCGACTGTTGTCGTTCTAGGAATAACTCACAAACGCGTCATTATTGATCACATTCTAAGGAAATTTTACAGCTGCCATTGTTATTTCTCTTTGAAATACACGTTTTTCTGCACGTTTCCTATACTCGTAATGTTAAATTTGAGATTTCCAGCTGTACAAATCGTCTTCAACTGCAGGCTGAAACACGCGACGCGGCGTCAATTAAATAACATCCACGACCCACAAGCTTACTCGCTGAACCTTATAAAGCCATTATAATATCGTTTTTTGGGCCCCGGGATTCCAATCTCCCCACCCCATTCCACCACGCGTCAATCATTCACCCCGCAGTGACTCACTTCGCCAGCCCCAGCGCTGAAGGGTGCTGTTCTTCCTCGCTATGACCTCGTCACACAGCCGCGCGATAACCCCCGGCACAGAACCCAGCCCGCAGACGATGCCGACGATCCTGTCCGTCACCGGTTCAACAAATGCCCCGTAGTCCACGGCACAGTTCGCCCGCGTGGCCGCAGTGCTCTCAGCCTGCGCGCACCCCGTCAAACATCAGCCAAGTTTTTTTATTAATAAATCGCGCGTGGAAATATGCAAAGGAAAGTAAGTTTTATTCAAAAATAAAATTTGTGGGCGTATAGGTTAGGTAGGTTCTATCATAAACGTCGTCACGGTCAAGCTCCTATGACACTTATAGAGAGAGGCGCTAATTATCATTAGTGTCAAGTGGAACCGTGCAATGCCGCATTTCGCGCCATAAAAATATATATTAATTTCTTTATTCGCTACTTCGGCAGGAAACAACAATATGCGCGCCTAGTATCGGCTATTCAACATTGTCGCTGACATACAATTGTTTCACAAAAAAAGTTTGCATAATTATGCCGATTTCTTTGCTAAAGGCAGTTTCGCCAAAAAAGATTAACAGAGTTGATGGCGTCATTCGAATTTACTGGATATTTCGACCAACATATTCATCGTCAGTCCTGGGCGGCTTACCCGATGGGCCCGATGCGATGGACCCGAAACAGTCCTTTCCACAACCCCACTCTGATCATCACGTCTTCCCCCGTTATCCCCTTCGTTCGCGCCTCTCCACTGACTTCCCCCCTCCACTTCCCCTTCCCTCCTCTCCGCCGCGAATAGTTCGGATTCCATAACTCTTCGCACCACCTCCCCCCAAAATTTTGCATCGCTGGCTACCCCATTCAACAACTTCTCCAGCCCTAACCCCTCTTCTGTTGTCTCCCGATCCCCATCTCCTCCCGGACTCGTATCCGACGCGTCCGAGGGTGCGGCCGAGCGCAAGAGTTCCCTCACGATGGGACTTCGACGCGGGTTGAGAAAGCGCAGGATTCCCAGGAGCCGATCGGTCTCCTCCGGCGTAAAGGCTGGCTCGGAGTGAGAACGGGAGGGCTCGAGGACATCGTGGAGCCAGGGCGGGGAAAGGAAGGATTCGAGAAGTTGAGGATTGCTTGCGAGGGAACCTTCCGCGGCGGAATGAGGAATGGATGGGATGATGAGGAAGATAAGAGTGAGGACGGCAGCGAGCGAAGCGGGTTGGGAATATCCGCGAGGCATGATGACAGCTGCCACAGGGAGCGTCACAATAAAATCAGATGACGTCTTTGAAAAGCTTCATTCTTGTTTCTGAAAAAAACTATTTGTTAACAAGCTAGTTTTTGCCAACTACACTAGGCCTACTGTTTTTCAATCACAAAAGCCCCCTTGTTCTGGCTTTCCTACACCCGACAATACGCCAGTTTAATAACAACCTTAACTTAAATTGGCCGAGACACCAACATGCCGTTAGAGGCCACATATGATAATTCGCAGCTAAAATGTGTACAAATCAAAGGCACATCAAAGGTCTAGCATTGTTTAGTCTAGATTTAGGTTAGTATTTATCTGAAGGTAGCCTGTTCTAACAAGCTGCAGTCCTGCCGTGCAAGGCGGCGGCCACTGCGCGACTGAAGACCCGATAGCGCGAGACAAAAGTTTGCCAAATTATCTCACAGCTTTGTCTATCGGCGGATCTCTCGTGAATTTGAACCCGACTTGAACGCTTTAGACCTATAGTACACGACTGAATGACTAAATAGATCCATCGAGGGACTTGGTAAAAGGGGCCTACTTTGTCAAATGTTTAATTTGATACTAACTTATTTTATTTAATACTGAACTTGTTGTAAAGTTTACATTCTGTCGATCATTAATAGTATAAGCCATATAGCATAAGTAAGGCCTCATAGATTTTCCAAAATGGTCGCATATCAGTGGGTTTTGAAATCTTAATGGTTGTGGTGCATTATAGTGAAGAAAACTGATGAAAAAGGGTTCAAAATAGCGCCATGCCACACAGACTCGTCGAGGCTCACTGGCGAGGACGTGGATGATTTGCTAAGCAAAGTCGCTAAGTCGTAAAGTCACAAAGTGCATTTTAACTCAAATATCCGACTAGAGGTTAAACCCTTTTATTCAAGCTATTTTATTCAAAGAAGGAGGGAGAGGCAACCAGAGTATAGAAATAGTATTCTGCTTCCCCGGCCGTTTAGGAAACTGGTTGTGTCAGCCATAGTCCTAGTTAGGCTGTAATCAATTGGGCAGAAGGTTTCAATATCAGTCATCTGACGGCAGAAGGCAGTCTGATCAATACAACGGATAACCGGAATTTACATGAAAATATACTAGCAAAGACTTTATCGGAACCATTAGTAACAGGTCGTCGATAAACAATAGCTGGACCTGTCCTTAGTGATTAGAGGAGATCGATGCGCAGTTATCATCCTGATTGATCGCTGTTCAACCGCAATTAATTTTGTCACGTGCATCATGTATGCAATGCAGCAGCGCGGGCACTACATGCCGGCTGTGCATAACATTGTGTGCGATGGGCAATCATCAGTGGGCCAGACTTGAATGAAATTAAGGACGTGTCAGTAATATAGATTGTGACTACAAAAGTTAAAATATTTCAACAAATAGAAACAAATTTTCATACAGAAATCTCGGGTGACAAATAGCTTTAAATGCCAGGTCGGAACCACAATGGCGTCATGGTATGTCTTGTACTTCAAATAGTCTATAATTGCATTGTTGGCTAATACGGGATGCTACTGATAATACCAAAGGCAAGACTACACAGAGCATATTTTACACGATAGTAATTAACTAAAGTACAGTACAGATCTATCCAGTCCCGCTGTGGTCTATCAAAGCCTCAAGGGCCAGCCGTATACGGGAGGGCCAGCCAGAGCAGTAATGTATTTTGTAGCCCATCTGCGGACCGCGAGACGTCTGGGGTCCCAGCCTTCAATAATAATAACAATGCAATAATAAAACAATAAAATGTGTAGAGTTGCCAGCCGGCACGGGGTCAAAATGTCGATGGGGAAAACTTTAAACAATTTTCACGACCATAGGCGCTATGCGATAGCGATAGCGCCGTGCTGAGTTCGCAAGGCCTTGCTGTCATCCACAATCTACCGAAAACTGTCTAAAATTGGCGACTAACCTACGTTAAAACTGAGGCTAGACGAAGGCGAACAATTAATTCCTTTCTTTTTTCAGTAATACAACATAATTATTTTCGTTCATTCGTCTATAGAACAAGTGATTAGGCCGATTAATCAATGTGCGTAGGTGTGTAAGTGATCAAAGCAGGCTACATGTACTATCCCACAAGTAGCTCTACATGTTATTATTACGTCACAGTGTCTTGGCCTACATCCCACTGCAGCGATATGCCTTCAAGGGCCTACATGTATATGGAGTGCATATAAAGGTAGGCAAACTACTATAGGCCGTTACAGTGTTAAAGTGTATGGTCATTATTACCGGTACATTTTTCACTGCCCACGCAGGAATCTGTGCTTCTCATTCCCTATACAATGTAGTTGGCCAACCTTTGTTTTTCTTACAGCCAAGAAAGAGACCCACTTTTTGGCCGCTGGGTTTGTTGCCATTGTTAGACATAGGGCCTACCGACGATGACATATTTTTTTCTAAACGTGTAACTTAATATTCACGTTGTTAAACACACACGTACGACTGGCATAATGCCATACTGGCTGCATGAAAACCCTTCATCGTCTCGTCTAGGTACCGGATGCTGCAATACAATCCGGCCTATCCAATATCCAATAGCAAGCAAGCGTTAGCCCGCATCCAGCTTACGGATCGCCGTATAATACACGGCAGAGCCAGACTCTATCCGCCCAGTGATGAATGAGGGATAAACCAACTCAGCTCAGCTCAGCGCTCGTGTTGACCCTATCCACACACGGCGGACCGTGAGTGCGGCGCAGCTAATTGATGCTGCAGCCAGCCTATACATGCACATGTACAGTGTAACATTGACGCTCCTCGCAGTCTTAGCTCTCCCGTCGAAGGGGGTCGTGGTTCTGTGGACAGTTTTTTCTCTCCATGACTGTGGAAAAGAAGTTACGGTGCTTCAGTGCGCGGCAGCGTGGGAAGCGTTGAATTGCAAGACAATCGTCAGTCGGGCGCTGTTGAAGACTAGCTGCCGCGTAACGGGCGGTATAGTGTAGACCTAGCTACTATCACAGCAAACGAAAAATCTTTCATCATTCGCCGTTTCGCATTCGCATTTTTCGAACTATCGGTAAGTCATCTGTAATAGCCCTATGTCAGAATTAAAAAATGGCTAGTTATAGTAACTGCATGGTAGGCCTACATGTATGGCGTACAACTGAGTTAACAGTCATTTTGCTGTCTGGCGCATTATAGCATAGCGACCACGCCTAAGCGGGTTCGCGGTATCGTTGAGTGTCCTACATGTAGCAAGCGAATTCGAGTACTCGACATTTTCATTAATAATTTTGCAACTTTTCGCTTTCCAATGTCTTCTCAAAATTGTACGTCGAAAGTTACTCGTAGACTTTCGTGTTCAACGTTGCATAATTACAGTCATTTATATTTGTCTTCGTTTGCAGTACGCTGAACTTGTTCTTTTACGCAGCGGCAGACATGGCGAATTTGTCGCCGTGTTTACAGACGCAGAGTCTGTGGCTTCGTATCAGTGTCGCAATCGGACCGTGCAAATATTGACAGCGCCGCTGTTATCGCTGGCATTGACGCCAGGAATAACTTGTAAACTGCCTGTTGTAGTCCGCGTAACAACGATATTGGGCTGTTAGATGTGAGAAAAGGTAAACGATAGAGTTCATTGCATGGCAGTTCATTGCACTGAGGACCGAAAGCAACTTTCAAGTCGGTTTCTTTATCTATAGGTTTCTGCAGGCTCGGCTAGCTATTGAAACGTCGTGGTATTTAGGCCTGATGTTAATTTTTTTTATTAAATGTAGCGCTATGGGCTAGTTTTATAGCAGTCCCCAGTTCACGGAGCGGCGAGTCATGATCTAAGCCTATTCTGAGGCGTTGCGATAGGATGATTCATAGTGGTCCGTTCTCTAAAATTCTTGCTAAACGCTTTACGCGACCCTGACCACACAACGCTGAACGTCTACTGTGTAGCCTATAGGAAGGCCTAGGCTACATCCGCACATTGTTCGCGATCCGACTACATACTGTAGGCCCGATAGTTTACCAGTTAGCCGGGGGCGATCGTAAACGAGGCAGTTAAAATAAACACCGCATTATTGCCCGCAAAGGTGCCAACGGCGTAGCTGGAGCATTAACAGCGGAAGAGGTGCGAATTTAGCCGTGGAACGCCAAACGAACTTTCGTTAGTGCGAAATTAAAGAAAATGCGCTCAAAGCGCCGTCGTCGAATTGAAGAGTACGCAATTGCGGACATAGTTTTTATTAATAGCTCGTAGCTTCTATTGATGTCTCTAACAATTGCAATTAGAAATTGGTTTCAGATATAGATTCGAAATCTACTCCGGAATCCCGAGACAACGGGGCTTCGAGGCTTCGCCTAATCATCCTGACAGCAATACTCAATTGCATGTTAATCAAACGTTGTAATACCGCGGTCGTTGATTTAATTTGTAAGCGTAGCCGGTCTCGATTCGCTTGCTCCAATAACGGGAAGTCTATAATTTCGTAAGTGATCGTCTTAACGAAAACGTCGAGTTACATCACGTCCTGTTCAATGTCGGATTCGCAGCCGTGTTCCTAAAAAACCTGATGCGATTGAAACTCTAAAAACTCGACCCATCCGGGGTGCTTTTTTGGAGGTGGGGGGAGGTGGGTTGAACATTTTAGCTTGGGAGGATTCCACACCGAATCCCCCGGAGATATATGACCCCTGGCCGTTCACATTTTGGTCCACCCAAGTTTCGTCTCCGTATCGTCGGTCACGTGCTGTTGACTCCCTCTGCACGCTCTGGGAGCTGGAGTTTGCTGACACGGCCGTCACAACACGGAACGTCGTCTGAATCTATCTTTTTTCATGTGGATTGGGGACCAGTCAAATATTAGCGTTCACTTGGGCGTAATCGCTGCATATCATTATTATTAACCCGTGTTATCGACGCGTTTCGCAACATCCAATCAACAGGATTAAAGTGTTGGTTCCCAGCAGGGCCAATAGCCTACTGCTATTGCGTCTTAAATCCATGCCGATTGAAATAGTATGTAGGCCTAAATTGTATGTTCATAAAAAATAAATTCTACTGAGTAGGCCCGTGATAATCAACGATAACAATCTTTGTTTGAAAGTAGCCGAGGTCTCGATCGATGCAAATTATTGAACTCTTCGTATGGTCGTGTCCGGACGACAATGGGTCATTTCAAGTCCACGGTGTTACGATTGAGTTAGAGTTGAGTTAACGTTTGACAAGTTAGATTCACATTCATATTCAAATTTTTGCGGTTGTCTGCCTGTTTTGACATTATAATGCTATTCCGAATGTGAATGTGAATGTTAATCTAATTGTTAAACGTTAACTCAACTCCAACTCAATCGTAAAACCGTGGACTTGAAATGATCCAATGTAATTTGCATTAAATTTCTCGATGACTCTGATTACCAAATAGTGGACGATAAAAACAGATGCCCCCTAGCTCTCCCTTGTAGAATTAAGGAGCGCGCACTTTCCAATATATATTATGCAAAACCTAAGAAGCAGTAAACATTAGTTAACTTATAACATCAGATATATGTGTTTTATTTTTTTATTGCACACTTTTCCGCTGACGGAATGAAATAAAACGCGCTATTAATTCGTTAATCGTATAACTTCTAAGTGTTTCGGGTTCATGGACTATTTATCACGTGCTTGCGCTGCATTTGTATATTTTTAAGATTTGATAGATTTCTAGGTGCCGTTGTCGGTTCTTAGAATATAGACCGAAGAAATAATGCGGGTTGTGAAAATTATATGTTGTATAAATTATTTTTGACCATTGTGACCAAGCGATCTCAAGTGCAAAATGATTTATTGCCGAGAAGGCCAAACCTGTTCCGTCAAGTCTGATCGAGAGTGTGGTACTTCTATAAGGCAGACAATAAGTACACGTGGAGTTAGAAATGGCGAATGTCCCAAAAAGAGTTATTTTTGCTGCGAACTGGAATTAGGATCCTAGGCCCTACCTAGTCTAATAGAACCTTCGATTAAACTTAATATTAACGCCTGATCTCAGCGCAAATGCAGAGCATCCTTTGATGAGAGTTGTTCATTATAACTGCTAAGAACGCAAAGGTTTGTTTGGAGGCGGGATTACCATTAAACAATCACCCGTTGTGCCAACATGGCGAAGGTCACGTGGGAGAAATGAAAGCGTTTAGAAGGTCACGTGACGGGACAAGTTATCGCACCAACATGGTATGAGTGAGCGAGCGGGGCATTTATGTACGTATGAGGGGCGGACAAATGGCCGTAGAAAAATGGTATCCTACTCAAAGTATGTCCTTCTAGGCGGATTGATATGCACACACGGACCCTGAACAGTCAGGATTGCACATCCGGTCAGTTTTTAAGGTTAAGATGTTATCCTTACTATCTGCATTCAGCCACAGTCCACACTTTTCCCTTAGTCACTGACATTAGTCCGTCTCTTTCTGTGGCCAACCACAGATCACACACTACATGTATAGCCTGTAGTTGACAGTGCGTGAGAAAGCCTGCAAAGGGAAATCTCAGTCATGCCTCTGAAAATTGACATCATAGGCGTTACGCTTCAATCCTACTTTAGTACGTGTGCTTGTACTAAGTTTTTATGCGTTTCAAATTTTAAAGTATGATATAGGCTTTCGTAAATCTAGATTTAGTTTAAACTTTATTTACATAGCATTGTGCTTCTAATATAGTCTATTTTTAGTAGTCGTATTTGTGCCATGTCTTCATTTTCAAGCGAATTCTGTATTCGGTCTGTGTCACTCTGTTGTGAGATTTCGATTCGACTGTGCGTGCTTGAAATGCAAATTCATACAGACATGTGCATGTATGGCCTACCCTCTCAAGTTCTCAACTCTCGCTTATCACTGCATATCCCCTTTAGTCCAGACCCTATAATAGATATCAGACCCGTGATGCTGAAGCGGCGGTGTGCGTTTGCGGAATTAAACACAAACACATTCGTCAGCAGTGGACGTCACGCTGTTGTGACTCGACGGCGTTTATGTCCATGACGCGCTACACGGGTCGTCATAGGACAAATGGACGTCATGAGTTATGTCGCGTGTCATCAGCTTGTTTACAATACTCGCGTATCGATACGCCGCCGTTGATTTATTAGTTGCGTAGTGTAACGCATCGCAGGCCCATCCTATATGTACACGTGTGCTGCGTGGCTGGCAGTGTTGGCGTAGCGAACAGACTAATTGTTGAAGCGAATGCGCTGATTTTTGCAGAGTGGACCGATATGTGACCGATACGCGTGACCTGTGACCTGTATGTGGCCTGTATGTGCCCTGTGTGCGACCTGTGTGTAAGCGAACGCGTGCGGGTGAACGCTGCAGTGCTAAGCCTCTTGTTTTTGTCTCGATACCGTGTAAACTGTACAGTACCACGTGCAGCCTGTTTTTATTTTCTGGTCCGTTTTTGATGCTAATTCTCGGCGACTTATACGACTTGCGACTCGGCAACTTGACAATAATTGAAGGGCCCAATGCATAAACCAGTTTACTGCAGAACACAAAACTTTTCAGGAGAAGCAAAAATATGAATAGCGTCAACAGCTTTTATTTTAAAATTACTATAAAATCCATGAATATGCACTAGTAGTACATGCTACAAAATATGCATTTCGTTTGTCTTAAAATTTGCTGCATTTTTTGCCAAAAATAGTTTAAATTCAAAAAATTGACAGCTTTTATGCAGCGAATTTACTTAATAAACAGAAAGTGTTTTTAAAACTGTTTAGGCCTATTCTTTACATAACTTTATACCTTAACACCTTATGAACTGTTTAAGATTATTTTTCATTGTGTGGATGATAATATAGTTGATATGTGTTAAATCATAGAGATAAACTTTCAGTGCATAAAGCAGTTAAAGTAGCAAGCAGTTAAATGAGCGCACTTGACTGCTTCATGCGCTCCAATGTCTATATCCAGACGTCTCTATCAGAATGACTATGCATTCACATATTCAACTGTTATTGGCACAGTAGATGCGTTTGACTGGTTACTACACGAAATTGAAACAAAACATTTTTCACAAAATGTGTTGGTTAACGGGTTTATGCATTTGACCCTTCCATTATGAATGTGCCCTGTCTCGAATCGGTCTTAATAATTATTATCGTTGATTAAATTCGAATGTTATCAGTGAATCCGTTGAATTTCTGTAATTATGTTCGTGGGCTTACAAACCCAGAGATCTATAATGACACTCAAATATTGGCGTATGGTAGCAAGTACCGCGGATCTATGATGACACTCCAATATTGGCGTATGGTAGCAAGTACCGCGGATCTATGATGACACTCCAATATTGGCGTATGGTAGCAAGTACCGCGG
>JAQIWG010001472.1:0-24386 GCA_034695025.1 Chamaedrilus cognettii
TCAAGATAAGATCGGGTAAATTATATATATATTAAATAAACATTCTGGCTTACTTTTTATTGAACCACGGTGTATAACCATTGTTTATCAAATTATCAGTTCAAAGACTGACAAATGAGCTTTAGTTTTAAAAATAACTTTAATAATAAATTTTTTAACAAATCGAACGATAATAGAAGCAACAGCACTTCGTGCAGACAAAGACTTAAAGTACACACCAACCAAAATCAATGCCAAGCATCCAGAGATATTTTCAAAGAGATTATTGTACTAAAATTGTGCCTGGTCCAGTGGTTTTCAGTTACTGTACTTTTAAGTTTGCACTGTAAACAAAGATTGGATGTTCTTTGAAACAGTGTTTATTAGTCTGGAATGCCGGAAACTGTGCCTTCATAGCGTTCCGGCGCATGTGCCACATTATTGACCCCGGAACGCTAATTTCTAAATATCATGGGCCCCGGAACGCTAATTTCTAATATCATGGGCCTCGGAACGCTAATTTCTGAATATAATGGGCCCCGGAACGCTAATTTCTAAATATCAAGGGCCCCGGAACGCTAATTTCTAAATATCATGGGCCCCGGAACGGCGTTCCGGTACGTTCCGGCTCACTTTAACCACTGCGCTGGGGACTTGGGAGGCGGACGCGTTGGCGCTCACTGCAGAGCTGGCAGGCCGGATAGCGTCGCTGACAGGAGAAGCGCGCTCAACTTCGTTCCCGCGACAGCGTCTGGATATCGCTATCAAACGGGGAAATGCAGCCGCGATTCGGGGCACTCTGCCGGGAGAAGGACACCTGGGTCCGGACTTCGATGCGGTTGTTCCGTAGACTTCGATTTTAATAGCATAGATGCGTACATCAAGTTCATTCATGTGATTATTTTATATTTCGATCAGTACAGCCTAGACCTATTATATTAATTGAAGACTTGGAATAGTTCAAGGATTGTAGAGTATTTAGCTTTTGTTATGCATGACCTTGTATAGTGTAAATAATGTAAATTTTAAATAAAAATTGTTAACTTTTATGTTTGAATGGTATATTTTTGGTGCGTTACAAGTACAGTATAAATCTGTATATACATAGAATTCAAAGATTCTCGCAAATGTGAAATTTCACATTAGTCACTGCGATCACTGTGGTATCATGCAAAGTCTATCAAAAACAGATCAGTAACCTATCAGGGCTGCCGTTAAGCAAAAACAAATTTAAAACGCAAAAGGCACGAATGATTTTACAACATCCTAGTGGATTGAGTCAATAAACTGAAAAGAACGAGGTATCTTGATAGGATAAAACTCACAAGATATCGCAGGTTTTGTGTCAAATGATTGTACATGATGACGGTATCATTTCTTGGTGTTCCGAGGCGCCAAAAGTACAATATAGACTAGTCTGCTTTATGAATGCAGCAAAACATGGAATTTTTGCTTGTTATTTTGCCAGTTTTATCCCTCAGAAATTTATCTGCAAATTTATCTTTTTGCGCATGAAATTTTTGTCAGTTTTCCTGATTCACGAAATTTGCCAAAATGACATGCACACAAATATTTCATGTTTTACATCAAATTTCCAGTGTCTGAGCTTTGTTTTTTGCATCTGTGGACTGGTAGGCCACCGAACGGAAGCCCTGATCAGTACTGAGCACTAGGATTTCATTGTCACTCATAGGCATTCGTTTATTAACTCTCCTTGTCATTCAATTCATTCATTTCTAAACTCCCTGACTATATTTATTTTCATATCGTTACTACAAGAAAGGAAACAGAATATTCAAATGGAAGATTAAAAGAAAATAAAACTCAATTATAACTGAAGGTTGTGTGGGCTTAAGTACACCAAAACAGAATAATTATTAGAATATGTATTCCAGTTCATATGCAGTCTGCAATCGCTTTACTGTAGATATAAAACGTTAAACATTTTGTGCAAAACTTATATATTGCGAGAAATGCAATTCAATGGTTTTGTATGCAAGATAAATGGCTATCATAGAAACTGCTCTGCTCTTGAACGCATACTGCACAATCGTACCCGCAATTAGGCTACAACAGAACACGGTCAAATAAAGAATAAATTCAAAAGAAAAGCTGTGGCTAGAAACACAAGGATGAATAGGTGCCACAGATGATCCACAAAATTAGTCATAACGGCAAGAGCCAAATACTCCTGTTCCGTGTCAATGACCATTACTGTTGCGGTTTCCTTGGAACACACTTTCAATATAAATTTTAGTTAAACTAAGTCAGATGCGACTTAGACGAGAAGGGTGGTGGATGAAGTAAGAAGAGTGAGTGGTTGTCATAGGCATTTGAAGCAATTTTGAATTAGATGCGCTGCTGAATAGGGAACGTGTCATTTTTTAAGAGCAGAAGTGATATGGTGGCGACGTCTGACGGAGGAAATAGCGACACGTTCTAAGGCATTTTTAGCTTTTGAAGGCGATAAAGAGATGTTGCTGGGAGACTGCGTCACATTAGATTTAATTCCTTTGGTGACCACTTCAAAACTTTCAGGTAAAAATTTTTTTTGGATGATAAACTACAAAGAAAACCTCAAACTTTTGACCCAAATTGAAATACGATGATTTTTTGTCAACTAAATAATATTTTAAACTAAGTAATTCGATATAATTTTCACGTGCATGTAATTTTCAGCGCGTAACATGTAACTCAGCATAAGCTGTTTATAATCGGCAGTCCTTCAAAAACGCGAAAATTAAATGCAGCAAAATGTCCAAGAGGCAAAACTGTCAAAATGACACGCAGCTAAATTGTTATGTCGTACAGTAATAAGTAAGCAACTGGCGAGAAACTTCGTTTGGCCAATGTTTGACCCTGTTGCAAAACATACTGCCGAGTGTGATACAGTAAGGTGTGGAACAGAAAGTACGATATAACCAGTACGACACGCTACATGCAAGGCCCCTGATGCATGCACAAGACTAGCATAACCACAATCTGTATTTTCTAGCTTTCTTATGACTTACTTCATATTCTGAAACAAAGTGGCTTAAAACGGATAAGTGTGGCAAATGAAACAACGTTACAAAGATCTGAAGGATGTGCGTGCAACGAATCAGTAGTCCTCAGCCCATGCATTTTCCTGCATAAAGTTATCTATTATCTCTTTCATCGCGAGGTTTGGAACAAGCTGCTCCTGGCTCAGCTCCTTTCTTGTGACCGGATCAAAGTGACCGAGTCTCTGCAATAAACAGCATCTAATATAAAAGCCCGCATAAGTATCACTACAAATGTGATATCCAAAACTACATAAAAATCATAGAGTATTTAGCAGACTTTAGAAAAGCATACCATCTATAAGATTATCACCACATCAGTCCCTTTGCCCATAGCGAATAGACCTGGCTGAATATATGAATGAACATAAATTATAAGTACCAGTACAGGGATTAGTTACACAATGTAGAATGTACACTGTACTACAACCAAGACCATTATTAGATCTTGTTTCTGAAATCATTAGCTAAATAAAAATAATTAAAAAATACAATTTCATTTGATCAATACATTTTGTCCAGTATCGCTACAGAAAAATCGCCACAAAAAATTGAGACAGACTAAAGCGCGTCAGATTTTGTATAGTATCAGCAGTTATAAACTGATTATTGTTTGTACAACAAAGTGCAAAAGAATGCATTGCTTTGTTTTTCGTAGTTTAGTATGCGACACAAAGACAAATACATCCGGTTCTGTGCAAGAGAGCCGGCACAGACTGAGCCTCCCCCTTCTTTAGCCTTTTATGACTCGCTCTCGGGAACTCTGGGCTGTAAGCCAATTCTTTGTTCCCCGGCCTGCATGGGTTGCCCGAACCTGGAGGTGCTCGACGATGTCCTTGCGCTCGTAGGTGATGCCGCTCGGAGTGATGACTGGGTCGCGCATGATGCCAAAGCTGATCCTACTGCACATGACGTCGGGGACCTCGCGCTTCTGACAGTGGCAACAATGACATAGCTTCTATCTACACGACACTGCTAAGTAAAGATCTAACTGACTGCCTGTCCATTTGTATAGATCCACAGGACACTGTGCACAGACAATGAGTTGCGCAACACTGCAGGTGTACAATTTCTATCTATATAACACGGCAAGCATTCTATCTATACGAAACGGCAGCTATTCAGTTACCCTCTACGTAACATTGCAGGAATTTAGTTACTATCTACACGACACTGCGGGAATTCAGTTTCTATCGACACGACACTCAGGGCAATCAGTTTCCATCCACGCTGTGATTCCCGAAAAAACTTACCTTATACTTTCTCCGATCTCTCTGCTAAAACAGCTCAAATGATGTCTTTGGGAAAAATCCTGCTGAATGTTTTAGAACAAAATTCAGATAATTTTTGAAGGCTTGACAAGCATCAGGCAAAATTTTGTTTGTGATGTGGTCCAAAAAATTCTTAAAGAAATGCCAAATTAAAAATGAAACGCATAATTAACTAATCTTCCTCAAAAGAAGAAAAGGTGTTCTTTCATCAGAAGTTTCTTCAACTTTGCTATGGTTGCTATAGCGATATCATTGTATATGATGAACAAAATCTAAAAGCTGAAAAATAAAGACCATGGCATCAATTAGTCCCTTCACTAACTGGTCTAAAATGACATATTAGGCAGGGACAGACAGCGGCATCCATCCTGATAGAAGCCATCCAGGATCGCCACGCTTAACCGACAGCGCAACTTAGTGCGCCTATATACAGGCTATACTATTGATTGGGTTCTTATGCAATTATTGTTGTGACTATAGCGACTTCCTAGCGAGCGCTGCTCATTGGCAAGGGCAATGAGCTTATTACAAGATCACCCGAAGCGTAGGCCTACCCTTGAATACCATGCGTGCCGTGTGATCATTACATCGCTACTATCAGGCAGCAAGATATGCAAAAATGATGGCGCACCAGCAGCTAGGTGTGATATGATTTCCGCTGGAAATTGAATTATTACAGGTTGAAAACTGAACTTCACGCAACTGAAATTTAATGTGGAGAATTTTGAGTTCGTTTCTCCTTTAAAATAACATAGGCCTATCTCCACATCCTCATCTTGAATTCTTTAGAATAAATATAAGCACATTGCATAATTGCCTTCAACATTAGTATGAACATATAAAACAGCTATTTAGTACTATAGATCTAGACTCTAGAGCTTCTAGTAGGCTGATCTAAAGCATCACACTAGAAAGAGAGAAATCTACAACCTTCATATATTCAATTCCTTCATATATATCTAAGATATCCTTTCAGCAGAATGCTCAAAAGTCAACACAACGCAGACCGAAAAAAATATATCTGAGAAGAAATCAAATTAGCATTTACCTTTCGGCGATCATCGACTTGAGCAAATAACTGATCGACTTGTTTCAACTGATCAGACTGAAAATATAGAGAAACGACAACACAAAAAGCCTGTAGCTAACAAAACACATATTTCTTTCACAACAGATTTATATTCAAACAAGAGCTTGCAAAACCTCTATAAAAAGAAAGGTAGACATAATACCAGGGCTTGATCTGGCAGTCGCCAAAATCGGCAACAAGAATTTTTTTAGCAGTTGGCGATTTTTTTTTTCATTTGGCGAAAGCCCTTGGCAAACAAGTTTTTAATGATTCTTTGTTCTCAGAGGCTCAATTACTGGCTTTATGGTGATGAACAGAGCAATAATTTTATATATTCCAGTGCACACAAAGTGAACAACTGTGCAACAAACATTTCGAAAATAAGTATGGCCTGGTGAAAAATAAATTCTTTTAGCAAATTTTTACAAATTTTTTGCAAGACCCAGATCAGGCCCTGTATGTTGCCTTGAACTTGATATGCGCCTTGAACTTGATATTCAGCCTTCAACTTGATATGCTACCGTCAACTCAATGCGCTGCCTTCAACTTGATACGCTGCCCTGCACTTGATATGCTGCCTTCAACTTAATAGGCTGCCTTCAACTTGACACTGCCTTCAACTTGGTATGCTGCCTTCAACTTGACGCTACCTTCAACTTGATATTCAGCCTTCAACTTATATGCTGCCTTCAACTATATGATGCCTTCAACTTGATATGCTGCCTTTAACTTGACGCTGCCTTCTACTTGATATGCTGCCTTCAACTCAATATGCTGTCTTCAACTTTAAAGGTTGCCTTCAACTTCATATGCTGCCTTCAACTTGATACGCTGCCTTCAACTTGATATGTTGGCAACTAAGTATGATCCTCAACTATATCTGATCCTCAACTAGGTATGATCCTCTACTAAGTATGATCCTCAAATAAGTATGATCCTCAACTAAATATGAGCAACAAATATGATTCTCAACTAAACATGATCCTCAACTAAATATAATCCTCCACTAAATATGATCCTCAACTATATATGATCCTCATCTAAGTATGATCCTCAACTACATATGATCCTCAACTAAATATGATTCTTAACTAAGTATGATCCTCAACAAAGTATGATCCTTAACTAAATATAATCCTCAACTAAATATGATCCTCAACTAAATATGATCCTCATCTAAATATGATCCTCAACTAAGCGTGATCCTCAACTAAATATGATCCTCAACTTAGTATGATCCTCAACAAAGTATGATCCTCAACTAAGTATGATCCTCAACTATATATGATCCTCAACCTGCAGGGGAAATTCTTACATATTTCAGATCAGGTCAGAAAAGAATTCTTACGCATTTATTTTCAATAGCTTCGATCTCCGATGATGAATCAATTTCGTCATTTCTGTTTTCAATTGCCTCAAGCTGCCTGTTTCCAGCAAAAAACAATTTGTGCATAAGTTTTGAATTCATTAAAATTCACTGCTTTATAAACTTATGTAAGAATTAAACCTGTTAGAACAGATCTATCCGGTAGAATTTTTTTTACAAAAGACACTATTTCTCACAAATAAGAAAACTATCAAATATTAGCAAAAACTTATAAACTAACATATCTTTAAACATTTACATTCCATTGAAGAAAACTAACTAAAAACTTCTCAACAATTTAGAAAATCACCTCATAGTCGCCTTAAAACATCGGTTTAGGTGGACTTAGTTCTGTATTTTGTTCCATTTTTATATAGCAACAGCTACGGTAAACGAACTAACCTCCTTTTTATCGTCCAATCTGTTATATTTATGTTCATGCTTTCATACAGCTTTAGACGTTTGCGTCCTGATCAGGACTGCTGGAGCTGGATTTTTACCTCCGGATGCCCTTCCTGACGCCAACCAAATAACAAACTATTTGGCGCGGGGTAAGCAGCCAATATGCGAACTATATTCTGTACATGACATAAGGTCACACCATCTATTCATAAGAGGGTCAGAAGTGAAACTCAAACAAAAGAAATTCTACACCTTTAAACCTAAATTTTAAAACAAAATTTTTACCTAATCTACACCTTTAAACCTAAATTTTAAAACAAAATTTTTACCTAGTCTTCTCTGCAAGTAATAAACTGTTTAAAGTAATCTGAAGTTCAATTTCCTGCTGGATTCGCTTTTCTTCCTCTACTGTCCATTTCTTCTTTTTCGCCATTCGCAGCATTCCAGTTATATCATCACCAAAACTCTGCCTCAAGTCCTTAGACAAATCCAGTGCTGTCCAAACAAATTATCCAAATTCCAATCACAGGCGGTTCAATATAAAAAATTGAATCTGATACGCTACATCTTCATTTTCAGAGAGCTAAAACTCTGGCAAAAAATTGCAATATTGCTTTATAAACAAAAACACACAAATAAGCAGTTAAAACAAAAGCTCTAATAGTGTTATGCACCAAGATAATTAAACCAATTAGTCAGATGTTCGACTACGAAAAATGACGTCTTGGTACAAATAAGAGTTGACAACATCAGTTTTTAACAGAGAATCCGGCGATTGAGCCAAATGAAAGGTATATCCACCATGATGCATACCAATATAATAATTGGATAACATGAAACCAGTCTTCAATTTCATATTAATGACTACAAAGTCTCATTCTCAAAAACTGCTTGCTAACGTTCTCTTTAAGATAAAACAAGTCGCCAGGGTCGTAGCCTGAACTTTTTCGGCAGAGGGGTTAAGCTTTTTCTAACCCATACAAAACTCAAGAGAGCAGGAGAGGGGGGGGTTATAAAAATGTTGAGCCATCACTACCAGTACCTTTCCTCTGGGGTTGATGATAGGGTGAATGCCTTATCATTTCGAACTGGTCTAACATTATTCAATGGGGGAGTTTTACACTTTTTCAACAAAACTAACATGTATTAAGAATTCTATAATTTTACGGGGGAATTGAGCCCCTAAACCAGCCCCTGTCTACGACCCTGTGTACACATTACCTCGTGTTAGACTTGCTATGGCCTCGTCGAACAGCTGCAGCTCAAAGAGAGCCTGGCCCATGAAGAAGTGACCCTTGACGGTGTGAGGGTCGTTGTCGATGGCGCGCTGGCAGTCCTGCACCGCCTGCTCGTACTGCTTCAGCTTGAGGTGACACAGCGCGCGGTTCGTGTAGTATGTCGACACACTCGGGTCGCGAACCTGCGTCGCACAGCCATTCACTGGCTCATCATCATCATCATCATCATCATTTACGTTTTACGTCCACTTTTCCATGCTAGCACAGGTTGGACATTTCCCACAATGAGACACATAACTCCCGATTTGTTGCCATACTCAGATTCGCGATGCATTGCATAGAATTCTGAAGCTCAAATAAAAGACCAACAAAGCCTAGCCTATTCGATTGATACTCGTTCACAGATCTACAGACACTGTGACATAGTTTACAATGTACACGCACACAATTTTAACCGCAGATCAAGAAACTTTCAAATAAAATGAATCTAGCTGTCGGTCTATCGATATGCAATAGCTTTAGATTAAGGTATGGCACGGTATCAGGTACATAAACTGTAGCGAAGCAACATATTCAGACAAATTTATACAGGCAACTATTCATTAAAAAACAAGCCAGAATAGATAACCGGCAAAACACTGCAAAACTACGCTTACGATTGCCTTTGAGTAGCACGTGATCGCATCTCGGTACTTGCGAGCTGAGAAGAGCATGTTGCCCTCATTCTTCAGCTCAGTCGCCGTGCAATTAGACATTGTGGTGAGGATATCAGTCTGAAAACATACATAGTCATCATGGTTCACCCATATGAAAAGCACTGAGAAAGAGTTTAACCCTTAAATTTAACCCCTCGACCCGGGAAATTACAAGGGAAAACTTATCATTAATTAGCACGTGTGGCAAATAAAAGGTAATAGAACCTGGTATTGTCTGAATGCTGTATAGGCAATGCTACAGTAGTGTTTCTATGTGACCAAAAAAATATCTAAGTTTACCAATGTTTACCCTGAGGTAGTTAGGCTTAGTGGATTAACAAAACATTACATACAATATGCATACACAAAAACATCAGAAAAACTATCTATTTGTAACTACCCTTATAACAGTACTGTCAGTCTAGGTCGTGCTGCTATCAAACAAACACGCGTATATTTCTAGGTTCAATTTGAGAAAAATTAGGCTGATTTCCACTCGAAATAATTTTGTCAGATATTTGTTTTATTGAAAAATGAAGTCTTCTCTAGTTAATCAGTTTACCTTGAACGTGAAATTTATTTGTTAAAAATGTTGAAATATAAGTATTTTGACAAATAATGCAAACGATAAGTAACAACTCAAAAATTTATAATGCACGACAGCAACATATTCTAAAATATTTTTATAAAAAACGAAAAATATATATATATAAATAATTATTTAATTGTGATATAGTTATTTTTCTAATCTTAACAAGACTACAAAATAGAAATAATTTTATTCGTATTTGCGCATGGCTGTCCAGATCTAGTACTTTTAGCGAACAAATAAATGAAAACACGGAACTTCATTTTGAAACTAAAAACAAATAAAAAATGACTTTTCTAAAACAGGAACACTTATTGGCCTATACCCAAAGTTTATTTAAATCAATTCTTGACTGCGCATTTTAATTTTGGATTGAAACATCTGATTTTGATCAATTTGAATTTTGCCCTAAGATTAAGGTTTTTTTTATTTCAAATTTAGGCCATTTGTGATGAGTATTACTCCCCTAAGGGGTTACTTACCCATAATTCTTGGCCTGCATGTAGTGTATAAGAGCATATACTAGATACCTTAACCTTATCCTAAACGTTACTGCTATTGTAACATTCTGTATCATAAGGCTAGATTATCGTAATTTTTTAGCTAAAATGCTATAAAAACGTTAATATTATTTTAATTACTACGGTGATTAAGAAATATTGTTGCAATTTACAATTCAGAAATATCGTGAGCACAATATTATACAGCGCAGTGGCGGCGCACTAATGGGGCTGGGGGGGGGGGACAAATGCCCCCCCCCTCTTCCTCTACTCTTGGGTAAAACTATGTATGGTCACACTGACTTTTAATGAAGTTTATGACGAAACAAAATTAATTAAAAATCCCAAATACATTGCTGTACAAATAAGTTACCTAAGTTTTCGAACGCATCTGTTTGATCGAAAGTTGAACGCACCATTCTGTTTGATCGAGTTGGTGGCTAATATCTCTATACTACTATGTGATAAAACTTGTGATAAAATTATACTTGTGATAAAAAAATAGTTTCTATAAGCTTTAATTTGTAAGGCCTTGGATTTGGTCAGACCTCATGTGATCAGCTCAAATTTTCGCCGCTCGTTTCCTCGACTAGGACCAGAAATCAAAATATGTGCGAAAAGTCGCCTAGAAGAACCGTAATTTAGTTAATGTTAGAACTGGATTTTGGTTTGCAACTTAGGGTTATGTTAGAAGCTCTAAATACTGTTTAAATTAATAATCTAGTCGTCATTAAAATAGTAAAAATTTCTGAGCATTTGTTGCAGGTTTGGGTAAGGTAAGACAGACCAATTGGAACGATGAGGAACTATCGACACCCGATGAAGAAGTTCAACAACTACGTGGGAGGTTATCCGTACAAACAAATTCGTCCAGCAGCTCTCATTGACCAGGTGTCCAGCAAAGGAGAGAAAAGCAGCAGTATGTATATGTTCAAAATATTGTCTTGATGTTCCGCATGATCATCATAATATATGTGTTTAATTCGTCCTAAGAAAGAATGTCAAGCAATAAAGGAGAAGAAAGAAACAAAATAATGCACTTGGGAGGTGAAAACCTATGTTGTGAAGTTCGGATTTAGACAATAATTGTAGAGATTTAGATCTCGTGTACAGAATTTGGTGGGTCTGTAAATTGAATCGCTGTGATTGATAAGAGAGATCACGTTGTTATCACAGATCACACGCTATCATGTCGGAAAAATGATCAATTATTTTTGCATGTAACGGTACAACGGAACAACCAAGAAAACGGGGGAAAAGACATATTGAATAAATGTTAGATTTCAAGTACGGTATTAGGTCATAATAACATTATTGGACAACTTTGATATATATCGGTATATATAACAAAGATCTATGTAAAGTATGTATATCTTATATCATATATCAGTATATATATCAAAGATCTATATAAAGTATATATATCTGATATCATATATCAATATATATATCAAAGATCTATATAAAGTATAGATATCTTATATCAGTATATATATCAAAGATCTATATGAAGTATATATATCTGATAGCCTCTGCCTCAACAATATAATATATTGAAATATAATATATACAATGAAATATATTGATTACAGATTTTGTTTCTGTGTTATTGATAAAACCAGAAATTTTATGTTTTAAATGTTTTTTATTCTATTTGGATTTGTCTTCTAGATTCAATTTTAATTAAACTGTATGACTCCTGTTCTATTGTAGATACTTTATTCTAACGATATGTGAATGCAAGAATTAGGCTAATAATATATTGATATATACAATGAAAATATAGGCATGTGAAATGAGCGCTATTTCTTTTCAATCATGACGTTTATTTTGCAATTCGCATTCTTATGTTATCTAACTAGTTTCTATTTTAGTTTAAATCTGTAAACTAGTGCTCATCGCTCGGTTGTTTTTTTAGATTAGAGGCCAAGGTTAAATTGTAAGCTTCAAAAATTTTAGACGTTTTTGAAGAAATGCATTATATGATATTTTTAAATTATAGTTGAATTTTGGTTTGTACAGGGCTATAATTTTTTTATATACTGTAAAAGTGCTTGAAAGCTTCAGTTCTGAAGAGCATTACCATAGTTAACTTCATTTTTGTAAAACTTTATATGAAATGCCAGTTGTTTAAATCGGTACAACTACAATGCCATCATTGTATTATACAATCATTCTGCGCATTCGTATTTAGCATTTGTGAACTTTTTGACACAAATGTATTGCACAAATTTTGATTGACTAACAAATATTATAAATTTTTCATAGTTAGTGGCTTATTATAAATGCTGTATTAAAATCGATTAACTTGGCAACGTGTGTGTGTACTCTGTGTTGTAGGGCAAGTTTGCTTGCAAGAAATGTCAGTCATGCTGGTATGTCTCAAGAAATACGACTTTG
Source organism: Chamaedrilus cognettii (assembly GCA_034695025.1). NCBI lineage: Eukaryota > Metazoa > Annelida > Clitellata > Enchytraeida > Enchytraeidae > Chamaedrilus > Chamaedrilus cognettii. Next base: position 12,551 of record JAQIWG010001472.1, read on the forward strand.
ATCAAGCGCGGTGTTCCAAGGAAGTTGAGGGCTTTTTGGCTTGTAACAAAAGTCATTTAGAGGTAAATAAAAGTGTCACATACAGTGTAAAACATGAAATTTTTGCTGCATGTCATTTTCGCGATTTTGCCTCAAAGAAATCTGGCTGCACTTAATTTTCACGTTTTTTTTAGGACTTCCAATTATAATAGCTGCTTTGGATTTTCTGCATGTAGTTTTTGCGAGTTTTCCCGATTCGCGTAATTCGCGAAAATTACACGAGAAAATTTCATGTTTTACAGTAATTATATTTATTTGTTGAAATATTTTGTCATCACTCGGTGGGTTGTAATTTAGCATTTATTTTTAGAATCTGGTAAATTACAACTTGTGTTGCCTGTGGTGCTTAGGCATTAAAAATAGGAGTTAATCAACTGTTGACCGTTTTCATAAACATTGCATTTCATCACAACATCCTCTTGAATGTTACTTTATGGTTTAACATTGCTTTTAGCAACATTACGTTTGAGCATTGACATTTTCACTTTAGGTATTGTAATAAGGTATCAAATTATCACGCTTCAAACTTCAAACATGAAAGACATTTTTTTTTGGATGGCATACAATGATTTCAATATTCTATGTGCAGTCTTGATGTATTTAAGGATAGTTAGCATACATAATGGTTAATTTATTTTAATTTTAACTGCTCACGTTTGTGCAAGTCTGTGATAGTAGCAGCCCTGAAAGCGAAACTAATAATTGAATGCAATTTTTTAATGGCATTGTGTGGACAGATTTTTTCCAATTTTATCCAGAAGTCGACTGAGTTTTATCATTGGATTCATGATATCTATTTGCGGAGTATATTTTAGTGGGCTATCCTACTTCATTTACATCTAGGATTATGTAAAAAATGAAATTTTGCATGCATGTAATTTTCGCGAATTTTGCAAATCGGTAAAATTCGTGAAAATTTCATGCAGCAAAATAAAGCTATACACAATGGACAGTGTCCAAAAACGCGAAAATTAAGTGCAGTAAAATTTTTGAGAGGCAAAACCACGAAAATAACATGCAACAAAAATTTCACGTTCTACAGTAATTTTATTTTTAAGGGTCCCTGAATTGAAACTGAACTCTGTATACGATTTAATTATAATAATAAGCTTATTGGTTTTGACTAACAGCAATTTTGCATTTGTTGCATTAAAATTTGTTCTGTTTATCTAAGTGGATATTTGCATTGATTGTGCAGACATCGAATGCACCGGCTCAATCGGTTGTGGTTGAAGGTCGTCTCCCTACCGATCTCGTCAATTCTCAACTAAAGAAATACCCACAATATAAGCACAAGAACTACTAATCTCATTGGAATCTTCTAATTTTGCTGGAGTGCAAACTGTATGACAGTAGAATTGAGTAGAAACGTTAAATTGAATTGCATTGCTATTGAATTGTGATAGCTATGAATTACAAGTGTGTGGGATAGTGATGTTGTTAGCAGATTTTAGCAACAAGTTTTATTTGATTTGTGAAACATGGCTCGTCTGCAGAATGGTCGCAATTTGGAACAATCTCAGAGCGAGCGCACGGGGCTATAGTTACATTTGACTAAATGTAACTAGGCCCAGGAGGGAGAGGGAGGCAAAGCACAAATACTTACTGGGAAGGCTCAGAAGAAGTATGCTAGCGTATAGGAAGGGAGGGGAGTCAAATTTCGTTTGTTTTGATTAATATGTACTATTGAATTAGTAGTAACTTAGCTAACTTAGCTACTAACTTACTAGTAAGTACTTGCAACTTGCTGGCAAGCTAGAGCTTGTTTATGCAAGCTCTAACTTGCGTATTAGAGTTACCCTTCAAAGCTTTTTTAATGACGAAAGGCATGGTTATTGAAGAAAATAATTAGGCTAAGCAATGTCCTATGATGCAAATATCAGTCTAAAATGAATGGCGCAAATGCGCCTATCGACCGCAGCAAGGACCCAATTATCAAATGCAACCCGTCCAGGACTGGTAGTGACAGCATTATAAATTTAATAGTTAAATAAATAGCTTTGCAGAATTTGATTCGTTCCCATTATTCGTGAGTTCGTGCAGTAGAGCATTTGGGTCAATTTTGTTAATTTTGTCATAAAATAATTATATTTATCTTCAATAGACGCTGTAAGCAGTTTTGATTTTTTCGCCTGATTTGTCAGTTTAGCAAGTTAATTCCCGAATGTACTGTTGAGTTATAAGAAGGTGTGGTGTATATGACTTTGTATAATGGCGTGAGAAGTCGTATTCTGATAGTGATTGATAGCAGGAATCTTATTCTCCAAAGCCAAATCTAACCCAAAACTATTTTATGTTACAGTAATAATTCTTATAGCCTAGGCTCTAGGCCAATATGATGCCTAAACGACAAAATTCGTCGCGAGAAACCGTGAAGACGATATTTTTGCGGACGATTTTGACGACGATTTTGAACCGTGGCCAAGTTTTCAGTCATAGCGGGCTAAATATCACTCGAAATCATCACGGAAGTCAATGCTACACTTAGTTAATTAAGTTAGAGTAAAGTTTGCAGCCTAATTTTAAATTGGCGTATGTAGTACGCTTAAGCGACTAGGGCGGGGTTTTAAGATCAAGTGTTAAAATGTCAGTAAAAAATTGCCAATTTTGTTGTAGGCTATTATTTTTGAGCAATATTATCGCACTTTGGTTTATATGTATCTTACATACGGATTAAGTTGCATTATGCTCATCTTTTATATAAATTTGCAGAATTCTTACGTCAGTTGTATATTTCTGAAATTTGTCGTCATCGTCCAATTATGACTATGAATAATGCCAGTAGTCTCGATCATGTAAAATAACCAGAGAACATGTGTGACCTCACACGCAAATCGTTTAAATGACAATGCAGCAGTGTGAATTAGAATGTCAAGTGAATGCATGAAGTGAAATGTATTGATACTGGTGTCTTGCAGAATTTTTAAACATTAGCGTACAATGCACCGATGGACAGTGCACCTTGACGGGGGGCCACGGAGGGTCAACCACGCAGCGGTCGTCATCGGTTCGTACATCTACAGCTTTGGTGGCTACTGCACCGGAGAGAACTTTGATGATGTCCGACCCATCGACGTCCATGTGCTAGATACAAGTAGGCCGGCTTGAATTTTTGTGTACAACTGAGATCAGATTTTGTTTCTGTGTTATTGATAAAACCAGAAATTGTACGTTTTAAATGTTTTTGGTTCGATTTGTGATTTGACTTCTAGATTCAATTTTAATTAAACTTTATGATTCCTGTTCTATTCTAGATATTTTATTCGAATGGTATGTGAATGCAAGAATTGGCTAATAAATTGAATTTGTTTGAAATTTGAAATTAGGTAAGTCCTACATTAGAATTTTTTTTCGTTATATATGCATTAAATGCGTGACAATTCTATTATGTGTTCTTTATGACGACTCTTAAAGCTCACACACATTGCACACAACCTTGTGTATATTTTGTGATCGTATTCCGCGTATACACATAGATCGGCCTTTTACTGTCATCTGGCTATTTGCTTGCATGTGTTTATTGCATGAACTAAGACCAGACAATTAGCACCCAGATTACTTTAAAATTTTTTTTTTGCGTGCATGTCATTTTCACGAATTTTGCGAATGGTCAACTTGCGAAAATGACATGTGCAAATATAAAGCTGCAGATGCTATGCATAATGTCATACATAAGTCCTCAACAAAGCGAAAATTAAGTGCAGATAAATTTCAAAGAAGCAAAGTCGCGAAAATGATGTGCAGCTAAAGTTTCATGTTTTACGGTACATTGTGAGCATTGCTGCGTGCAGTTTCGTATCGCTGGAGCCTGCTTGCGATGCCTGTGAGCGCCCAGCCGGAGCTGATGCCCTATCACAGGTACGGACACACGGCTTGCGCCTGGAGGGATCTCGCATTCATCTTCGGCGGGCGCAATGACGCTGACGGCGCCTGCAACAAGCTCTTCTGCTTCGATCCGAGTACGCATTGTCGCATGGATTTGAAGTTGTGGAAGTCTTGATTTAATTTCAGATGTGTAATAAGGGGAAGAGAAGAATCTGAATTTGTTTGAAGATTGATGGTTTTGCATTGAAGTTGATTTAAGTTGTGTACATTGTTTGTTCAATTTTGGGGCGATAGATGTTTTCTTACATTTATGAACGCTTCATGGGATTTCTTTTATTTAACGTGCTGTGTTTTTTTTTAGTTGAGCGTAGTGCTGATATTTGTGTCAACCAGGCGATCTGTAATGTTTATGTAACGTTTACATAATAATAATGATATAGTCCTTTTTGGGGTCGAAAGGGCTTTTAGCCCTTTTTGACGTCGAACGACATCACGTGGGACCCGAATGAAATTATGCAGTCTGTAATTGAGCCTGGCTGTGAAGTATGCAGTCGTTACCTTACTATTTGCCGAGAGAACAATTCGTGTCAAGCCATGTAGCCATGGTCTTCATTGTATGACATTGCGGTGGTCATCAATTGTTCCAGCCTGATTGTTACGAAGACATTGTTACGAAGTCTGCGCGACGTGGCAGATGGCTAGAACCGGTTTTTTTGTTAACTGTTAGGAATCTTGTTTCTTTTGAGATTACAATCATCTGGCTCCCAACATTGTGTAAAGTAAATACCAGATCATGATCTATGCACCCTAATTGCGTGACCCCTGCAGTCCGGGGAACAGAGAATTGGCTTGCAGCCCAGAGCTGCCCGGGCGAGTCGTAAAAGGCCACCAAAGAAGAGGGAGCGGTTCTGTGCCGGGCTTCCTTGCACAGAACCGGACTGTGTTTATAGTCTTTGTGCTACACAGGGACCTTAAACTATAAAAAAAAGAAAAAACATGATGGGGTGAGACGACATCAAGACTTCAGATAATTATTTTGATCTCGATTTTAAAATCTGACCTTAGCGTGTGTGAACAGTACACGCTGCATTGTGTGTTGTGTTTATGCAACAGTCACGCGCGTGTGGTCATGCCCGCTGGTGCTAGGGGAGCCCCCCGGCGCTAGGGACGGACACTCGGCTTGCGTCCTCAACGATCGCATGTACATTTTCGGCGGCTACGTTGAAGAGGTCTGCTTGCTAGCTCCAGCGTGTTTGAGAATCATGTGTTTTGATTCGTGTCTCTTTTTTCGTTTTTCTTATTCGAGTCAACATACATTTTAGTAACATTTTACATTGTAGAATTAGATAAAGAAAATCAGTCAATAACGCTTACAGAATACCTCTAGAAGTGAAAATTCTTTGAAGTCTGTAAAAAATCGATGGGATAAAGTTAATATTACGGTGGTTCAATTGCTGTAGAAGTTTAATTTCGATCCTTGTAGCAAACAATGCTTATTATGCCAGTCAGACATTGATGGGCTAAGTCCTACTTTAATTCATTTATGCATCGAGGCTGAGGTGACATTCTTTTTCTTCCTCTTTGGATGGATTATATAGGCTAAGGTTTTATATGAATGGTTGATATAAGGTTTTTTAACTAAACATTTTTAAACAATTTTGTATTCAAAGGCTGCTCTAAGTCTTATGATTTCTTGGATCTTGTAGTTAATAGCATGTAAATTCTTATGCTTAATTTCTTTATCTTTCTAGCTACCGTACCAGTACTTATGTGTGTATATAGCAGTTACTTTTTTGACTATCCAGATTAAGGAATCGTTGCTTCTATGCTGTTTGTAAGTTCTTGAAATGCTGTCTTTTGTGGTATGAACCTTGATGTTTTATCACGTTAATATTTTTTATTTAGGCACTAAACTACAGATTTGGCAAACATAATGTTGTAGGAGCAAAAATTCTCGGATGAAGTTCACGCCTTAAACTTCAACACAATGACTTGGTCGTTGATCAAAGTCAAGGTAAGCTACGTGGATGGTCAGTTCTGGTATGTGTGTTTTACACAACTGATTAAATATAGTGTGGATCATTCTTGGATCATGAATTATGGTACATCAAATTTTATATCATCATAATAATCACTAATATGTGATCAAACTATTGTCACTGCATTCTATGAAATTATTACTATTTGATCAATGAGAACGAAATGATTAAACTTTCAAGGTATCATATTCTTTTTTGTAGAATTTTGTGGCAATTAAAAAATCAACACGTGCCTGTAGGTAGCACGGTAAATATTGCAGTGCATTATTTACAGTGAGTGTATATGCGACATTGTTACAATTTTCAATTTTCCTAGCCTAAACACATTCTGATTCAAGAAACCCTACAGCCTTAGAGATATATTCACAATATATGATGATTTTTAAGCTAAGTATTTATTCTATATTTTGAAATCTTTAAAATGCGGACTAACTGTATATTGTAATATTGAGGGCTTATTGTCAAAAGTGCACGCAAGGCGTTGCCGCCACAAGAACACAGAACGCTATCCGTTCTACTGAATAACAGAAGTGTATTTAAGGTCCGACCTCCTATTACCACAAGTACACATGACGTTATTATCAATAGCAGGGCTTGATCTGCCAGTCGCCAAAATAGAATTTTTTGACGAGTTGGCGGTTTTATTATTATTTTGCAAAAGCCCTTGGCGAATGTTGTTTTGATCCTTTGTTCTTAGAAGCTCAATTACTGGATTACTGGATGGTGATGAACAGAGACATACATTTTATATGTTTCAGTGCACCCGAAGGGAACAAATGTGTAACAAATTCGGCGAAAAACAGTACGGCCTGGCAAAAAAAGTCCTTTGGCGAACGTTTTTCGAGACCCAGATCAGGCCCGGATCAACAATGACGACTTTTGCAATTATGACAGAAAGCCAGTGGGCTTTCTGTGCACTATTGTTTGATAGGCGCGTGACGTCATGTGTACTTCTGGCTGAAAGACGTCGGGCCTTGTGTGCACTGGCACGAAGTCTTTCATATGGTCAATAATAGTTCTTCATGTGTCAGGGCGGCAAGCCGGCGCGCTGGAGAGACTTCCACTCCGCGACGGCCATTGGAGACCGGATGTACGTGTATGGGGGTCGCAGCGACCGATCGGGCCCCTACCACACCAACAGCGAGATGTACTGCCCCAAGATGCAGGTGTTCGACACGGTCGGGCAGACCTGGCATGAGCCCCCCGTTAAGGGCGCGCAGCCCTGTGGGCGCAGGAGCCACTCGGCGTGTGAGTGATAACACAGTAGCTCCCGTTTGATTGTGTTTGTGTTTTGGAAGGGTTTCTGAAATTTTGTTAGATTTCAGTACTGGACGTGATTTTTGAAATTTATGCTGGATTGTGGTTCTAATTATGATAGTTATAACCACCACTATAATTTGGAGGTTGTAATTTCAATGCGTCGAGGCCAGTTTGATCTTGTTTTGCTTTGTATATCCTGATTTGTTGTGGGTAGCCATTGGGAGTGGTACCGGTTGTTTAGTCAGATGCTCACAAAGGAATTTTACTTTATGATTTAAATTGTGGGTGTTGGGTTGTCCTATGAAGGATAGGCGTATGAAATTAATGCTTTGTTACAAAAATTGAAAAAAAACCTATGCTTAGTTGTGAAATTTGGATGGAGAGTTTGGCACAAAACCTATTCTCAAAATAGAATTTGCTTACATTAAGTGACAAAAAGATCTGCAATTTGGCTAAATTGGCTTTCTTCAACTCATGCCGGGACTGTACTCTCAATTATTATTTTAGAGTGATCACTTTGTGTATTTTGATTGATATGGAGTCAATCTAACCTTGAGTTTTTCATGATTTCTTTCAGTTGCCTACAAAGGAGAATTGTACATTTTGGGTGGATACAATGGATGCCACGATCTTCATTTCGATGATATGCACAAGTTTAATCCAGGTTGATTTTTGCAAACATTTAAAATAATTCTCTTGTGCTCTAAGTCGTGGTTAATACGATTGTCGACTATTTATATAGAATTGAACACTGTAATCTAAATTTCTTAACGAGGTGCCCCGATGGTTGCTTCAGGCACACATACAATGTCGCGCGTTGTGCGTACATTAATGTAAGGACAGTGTGTCACGCCAAAATTATCTGCAGTCAAATTCAGTGCGTCAGAATCGAGCACAAGCCGCTTCTTTATCGATGGTCGCCTTCTATTAGTCGTCAGGAGATTCAGCTCGCCAAAAATTCCCTGATTCGCATGGAGTATACACACTCAACAGTGATATTTTGTGCAGTGCACAACATGAATGAATAAATTAAATTCTATTTCAAGTAAATTTAACTAAATAGTTTTGCAAGTAATGGCTTCAATACAAACTTGTTTCAGTTAACAAGATTAATCAAAGGCTGTTTGATATACCGTGGGGTTATTAACGCTCAACCTACAATGCCTGACAATGCACTGTTTCTGTGTGTTGTTATTGTTGTTCAGCTGGCAACATGCTGGTTCTGTGTGTTGTTGTTGCGGTACTCAGCTGACAGCACGTGGACAGCGGTGAAGCCGCGCGGCACGGGGCCATGTGCGAGACGACGCCAGTGCTGCTGCATTCTTGGCGACAGGCTCTACGTGTTTGGCGGCACCAGGTCAGATATTTACTAAATGACCCCGTGCAGGGCGGGGAACAAAGAATTGGCTTGCAGCCCAGAGCTCCTTGGGCGAGTCGTAAAAGGCGAATAAAGAAGAGGGATTGGTTCTGTGCCGGCTCTCTTGCACAGAAGCTGTCTGTATATAGTCTTGGTGGTACACACGGTTCCTAAACAACCAAAAAATCACAACCAAAAAATCTACTAAAGGGTTGAACAGGGAAGTAAAAGGAGGATTGTGAGGGTGGCGGTTTGATCTGTGCCACTATTATACTGCACTGAAACTTGGACATTCAAGAGGGAGGACATACGAAGCATGGAAGCATAAATGTGGGTATAGTGACATTGTAGTTAGAGGAGAGATTGTTAAGAGATGTGATGGAGGGAAGAATGGAGAGCAAGAGAGGACCTAGAAGGCCATGTATCGGGATGATAGATGACCTGCTCAAGAATGTATCGAGATAATACAGAGAGGCTCTGAGGGTCGGCTAGGGTGGAAGGTTTGAACACCTGCCATTTGGCAGAACACTGAAGAAGAAGAAGGTTGGCTATTCAGTCATGTCAGCCGATCGGCTCTCTTTGTTGAACAGCTACTGCATAATATGTATACATGTATTGTATGGGCAAGAGCTGACTTTAATTTTAAATTAACCCGCTTCCTCTGACTAAGTAAGTGCTTCACTGTGCAAAAGGGTATTTTCTTTGATTTGTAATGATTTAGTTTCATTATGTCATAGATATAGATACTGTATAATTAATTATGCATCTACTATGCTGGGTAATGTCAATTTTTATGCAAATCTTCTTTAGGTTTGTTTATAGTGGTTATTGTTTGCTGTCTTGTTTGGAACTGCAGACCGTTTCACAGCGACTCGGACAGTGAGGACTGCAACCTCATTGATCTCGCCGATCTCCACGTTCTCGATTTTGGTCAGTTCTGTTTTTATTGATGGCTAGCTATTTTGTTTAGGCCATTGGGATACACACAATGTATGTATGCAGTTTTCTTTTAAACACAGAGCACAAATGATAAAAACCTCAATTCAATCTATAAAATACCATCTGCTTGAAAAGGGAGACTAAAGTAAACGCCCTAGTGGCACTAACATGGTTGCAATAAAATATTCTCATTATCTCGCAGTACATGGAAGATTTCTGATTTTATCTTGTGTCTTTCGCAATTTTTTGTTCTTTAATATTCTTTTTGTATTTTAAGTTTTTTTAACTGCTCTATTGATCTATCGTAATAACTCGGGCAAAATTTACATATTTGCTTCATATATTATTAGAATTGGAGCAGAAATAATTTGACGTTAATATATAATGTTGATATGTGGATATTGCAAATGATTGCTGGTACCAACAGCTGAATTAGAAGTGCTTGTTCCGTAGTGCCGACCCTGAGAATGTTATGCATGATGCGCGTCCTCGACTTTCAACTGGACATGAGCTGTTTGCCACATGACATCAGGTATTGTGCAATAACAGCCTTGACCGCATTAAGCTTAGTCAGATAATATCGTTGAAGTTATGGATAAATGGTTCTACTTATCATCAAACTGACTTTAAAAGACTCTTGTAGCATGCTTTAAAAGTTCTTAGCGCCACAGTTAGAGTTACGGCCCGTTTAGACGGCGTGGTTGAGAAATAAGAATCCAGTTTTTGAAAAGCTTGTTTGAAACGCTTGTTTTTCAAACACTAATATATCAAAACTATCATGTGACAGCTCAAAGCAAGGTCGGAATTACTTGCTTTTCAAAAGTTAGATGATCACTTCCTTGGTCGGTGCGCTGAACGCTTACGTTTCATGTACAGTGTCTGAAATGCACAGTGTGGCAGAGCTTGCATTTGAAATACTACTGTTTGAAGTACAAGCGTTTTTCACACACAATTAAATTTCAAACGCATCGTCTGGCTGGGGAGTTAATATACTAAAACAATTTATACAAGTGCCGTGAGTGCTTATACCCTAGAGGGCCTACCTCCATTCTCTAGGAAGACATTCAGGGGGTGTGGCAAAAAGAAATGGCTATATGGGGAGATGTGATCAATTTTGTATCTAATTTATATGATGTCTATATAGACTTTTTATGAGATCTTAGGTTAGCTGAAATTAGCAAAATTTTCTTTTTGTGCAATTGATCAGAAATTTTTTGTGCAATTGATCAGATAAAAAAATTCTTTGGGTATCTTTCAGATGGGAATTGGTTGCCATGACGACCAACAGCAGCATCAGCCGCATGGTGAATACTTCAGGATGAAGACTTTTTCGACAGACGACTTGTTATCTTTCTGTTCATTGCGAGACGTGTAGCAGAAATTTGTAACACGGAGGGTTGAGTGGTTGAGGCAGCATAATAATGTATCTACGTCCTTAATTTTTTTTGTCACACGGTTCTTTTATTTGCGTCAAAATTTGGTAACCTATGAGAGTTCTAAGATATGTATTAAAATTGCATCTTCTTGTTAAAAAGAATATACTGTAAAACATGAAAATTTCGCATCCATGTAATTTTAGTTAATTTTGCGAATCGGTAAAACTTGTGAAAATTACATACTGCAAATTAAAACTGCTGAAGCTATTTAGAATGGGCAGGCCTCAAAAACGCGTAAATTAAGTGTAAAAAAAATTCTGAGATACAAAACAACAGAAATGACATGCAGCAAAAATTTTGTGTTTTACAGTGAACATTGAAAAAAAATTTGAAGCAACAAATTTTATTAATTGCCGAAGGGGCAGTCTGCCATTCCCCCCCGGCTACGCGCCTGTTCAGTATTGACTGTGGTTGTGAAGTCAGGATCTGAAGTTTGTGAATTGTTTACGACTGGATTACCCTGCTTTCAGTTTAGCTTATGGAAATCTCCACTGGACTCAACGTTCTGCTGTCACGCAGAGTGTTTTCTTGGCGAGTGCATCGAGCGTAATATTGCTATGATTATTTGGAAGTTGTGTATAACATGCATGCCATCCTCACTGATTATTCTGTGTACGACCGTTTTATTTGCGTACGTTAGAGTAATTAGTATGATTTGATTTGAAATGATAAGTTGAGTGACAGAAGAGACATAGGATCAAGAAACAAGGCAATAGATCTGTCTGTAAGCAGTACTTCAGTGGTAATTTCTCTTTAGTATTAATTACATTAGCACATCAAGATTCGCATTCTGTTAGTAGTTTTGCCGAGGCTAGCACAAATTTTGTCATTTGCACCTATTTAAAAACTAGCCTTGTTATTTATGAACAAAGTATGTGGAAGCCGTTTAACCCTTAAACGGTACCCAGGGGTACTGGAGTACCCCATGCAAAATAGTTTTT
>JAQIWG010001473.1:0-24376 GCA_034695025.1 Chamaedrilus cognettii
CTTAATCTGATGTGATAGAAAAAAATGGCTTGCATATTTGTGTTCAGCGACCCAATATTGAGTAAAATCAGCTAATATATCCTCAGAAGTTTTCACAAAGTCAAATTTTGTAGACCAGTGTTATTTGACAACATGAAAATAAAAATAATTAGATGCAGTAGGCCTACCATGTAGCTCTTTCGCGTTTAAGCTATGGTGACGTCTCTATGCATATGCCGCGCCCTTCAAACGATGTACGGACACCTTCCACCCACCCGCCAACCCACCTTTGCGGAACGACATGGGGAACTATAATGTTTTCAGATGCCCATTAAGTCCGGTAGTATCAACTAACTATCGTTATTTGGAATAAATGTTGGTCTGCAGGCTGCATAGTTCAGGATAAATATTCTAATGAACGCCTAATGCTCAAGAGGTCCACCTGTGAATAGGCCCATAGATAAATTGCTACTTGATATAAAACATAGCAGAAATTTAGAGCGACTCCGGACAGCCAAAGGCACGACCGGAACATCAATGCATCATTGGTGTCAAACTCGTCATTTGCTTACTCTTATACTGCATGCATAGTATGAGTAACTAGAGTTCACAATTCTTGGTTTTGGTGTACTTGTGCAGCTTCAGCGGCTGGTTTATGCTACATCAAGAGCCCTCAACGGTTGATACATATTACACGTGGAGGCCTCAACGGCTAATCTATGCTGCACGTGGAGCCCTCAGTTATTGATCTCTGCTACACATAGAGCCCTCAGTGGTTGATCTATACTATACACGCCGAGTTCTAAGTGCTTAATCTGTTACACGAGGAGCCCTCAGTGGTTGACGTATTCTACACACGTGGAGCCCTCAGAGTTTGATCTATGCTACACCTGGAGCTGTAATACCAGAGTAACATCAGTCAGGTCTTGCAGGTGGATTCCGTAGTCGGAAAGAACGCGTGATGACGCGCCTTGCTGTAGGAGCACTTCAGGGATGATGTGTCTGCGAGAAGATGGCATCGCCGAAAAACGATACATCAGGTCTTTCGAGCAGATTGCGGGAAGAATTTTTTCGGGCATCCAGCCTGAAGACCTAATGTAACTCCACCATTATTCGTTGGGCCACGCCTGAAGCTAATACCTGTTGCGAGGGCCCGTGTGCTGCTTCGAGTGACGCTGCGAGCGCTGGCGCTGAAACAGCTGGCGCACGTTCACCATCAGCACCTCCTCCGGCTCGTCGCCCGCCGACCTGGGGCTCGGCGCGCCTTCGCCCGAGTCGTGCGACCTAAGGCGCATGCGCACGACGGAGCCGCGCGGGTTGAAGGCCCTGACGGCCTGGTCCGAGTGCTCGACGAGCGCCGAGGGGGAGGCGCACAGCAGGCGCTGCGCCGCCGCGCCGTTGATGACCGTGTGGTACTTGTGGTCGAGCAGTGTGTCGTGAGGGTCCTGAGAGGTGTCGTCTCGCCCCTCCAGGTCCGACTCGTACGACACGTGACGCATCAGCTAACAGAAAGAAAATCACATGCTATCGGCTGCCACGACGTCTTATGCATTTGTGTTAAATTCTTGTCACTATCGCTGAATCTAAATTCAAAGACACACACACACGCAGGTTTTGTGGCCGCATTCCCCGCTTACGCAGGGGTAGGCCATTTGCAGCCATGCACACACACCGTCCACCTTATCCTATCCGTCACATCCACACGTCTTAATCCTTTCACTTTCATATCCTTCTCTGTCAAGCTTTTCCACGTCTTTTCCGGTCTCCCCACACGTCTTTTCCCGTCTACCTCACAATCCATACATTTCCGCACCCAATCATCCGGTTTCTTTCTCAAAACATGCCCCAGCCATCTCAGTCTGTTTCTTCTTACCACCTTCCCCACGGCCTCCAATCCCATTCTAGCTCTCAGGTCCGCACTATACTTCCTCTCTTTTAATGACACACCACTCATCCATCTCACCATTCTCATTTCTGTCATCTCAAATCTAGCCTCCTGGTCAGCCTTCATTGCCCATGTCTCGCTACCATATATTGTAGCGTTTCTTACACACGCTTCGTATACTCTCCCTTTAAGTTTAAACTAAATATACTTTCCAGGTAAAATTGGTGATAATTCTTGAAACCTTCCCCATGTGCATCTTTTCCTCATCACCGATGCAGATTCTGCACCTCCATTGGCATTAATCATGTCTCCAAGATAACAAAACTTTCCTACTCTTTCAAATGTGTTATCCGCTACTTTCATTCCTTGGCAGCCATCTGGGTCACTTTACCTAATAGGCATGTTTTACACACAAGCGCCGTCTTCATACTGATCAAACTGCCTTTTACTCCACTGCATCTCTTATGCGTTGACACAAGACATTTTGTGCATTTCATTGAATTTTCACGAACACCTTTTCGACACACTCCACACGGATACTTTTCAGATATCTCCACCGTTCCCTCCGTGCATTCACTTATCATAAATTTTGTCTTCCACATTCACTCTCATGCCCTTTGCTTCAGCATACTCTTTCCACCTATGAATCTTATCCTTCAGTTCTTCTTCACTCTTTGCAATTAACACTAAGTCGTCTGCGTACAGTAGCTCCCATGGTAACCCTGATCTTGTCTCACGGGCAATTACTTCAATCACAGCCATGAACAACATCAGGCAAAACACCAAGCCCTGATGCAGTCCAACTTTCACCTAAAGCCGATCATTTAATCCATCTTGTGTTTTCACAGATGTTTTATGACTGCCCTAACTAGCCACTCATCCACTCCCAACTTTCTCAGAGCCCACCTTACAACCTCTCTTGGCACTGGATCAAAAGCCTTCTCCAAATCCACAAAGGCGCAATCAAACTTTACTGATTTAGCCTTACGTTTTTCTTCCATCTGTCTCACTACGAAAATCCCATCAACTGCTCCCTTTAAAGGCATATTGTCAATAGTTATCTGTCTTCTTAATCTTAGGGACTTTTCTCTAGGACGCTCCAGTATCTTCATCCCGTGTTCAGGGTTCACGGACCATCGAGTCCTGGTTCCCTTGGGGGAGGATCGGAGGCGGTGGCCGCGGCAGGTCGATGCACCGCGGAAGGCCGCATGGGCTTCCGAGTTCGGCTTCCCTGAAGCGGGGGAACAGCGACGGTCACCGCGGATTGTCACAGCGCGCGGTCAGGCTACACGAGCTTTCGAGTCCTGTTTCCCTTGGGGAGGGGTCGGAGGCGGTGGCCGCGGCATGTCTATGCACCGCGGGAAGGCCACATGGGCTTCCGTGTTCTGCTTCCCTGGAGGGGAGGAGCGACGGCGGTCACCAAGGCTTATCAGAGCGCGTGATCAAGCTACACGGGCTTTCAAGTCCTGGTCCCCCTGGGGAGGATGCAGAGGTGTTCGCTGCGGCACGTCTGTGCTTGCAGTCAGGGCACATGGGCTTTTAGGTCCTGGTCCCTTTGAGGGAGGGTAATGATCAGAGGGGAAGAATCGGCGCCGCTACAATGGCGTCAGCGGTGCGACAAGGCCATATGGACTGTCTAGTCCTGGTCTTCTGGAGGGGTTGGGGGGCCTGCCACCCTCCTAACTCTTTCAGCCTAGTCTGCAACCCTTCTCCTGACTGCACTTATGCGCGCCTTCTATACCTGGGGGGAAGGGCGATGGGGGCAAGTGGCGATGGGGAAAGGGATTCGGGTATTTGGGATGAAGAGGAGAACAGAGAAAGGGCGCTGGAGGCTGCGTAGTGGGCCTGAGCACGTCGGGGAATGGCTCCGTCCTGGGCACGACGTTAATCTGCAGCATTAGACTAGCATAGACTTGACATTCGAGCTGCAGCAGCCGACGAGAGCACATCTCTGGGACTCAGCATTGAGCGAGAGCGGTGCGTGTAGTTAGCACGCGGCGCGCAGGGACCGCGTGGTGGGACTCTGCAGCGAGAGAGAATTTTGATTTGCGGTGCGTGTGCAATGAGAGGGGTGCTCCCTTC
This sequence comes from Chamaedrilus cognettii, assembly GCA_034695025.1. Lineage (NCBI taxonomy): Eukaryota > Metazoa > Annelida > Clitellata > Enchytraeida > Enchytraeidae > Chamaedrilus > Chamaedrilus cognettii. The sequence goes on from JAQIWG010001473.1 coordinate 3,947, forward strand.
TTAGCTGTTCTGATACTGTTTCCTCGCTTTCTATATACTGTAACTGCTACTTTAAGTGATGTCAGACATTTATAATCACTGCAACTGATTTCTTTCCTAATAAAACTTGCGCTGGCATTGAGCCGGTCAGCCACCAAGGCTCTGATCTCATGGGAACCAGTGAGCGATCGCATCCTCAAGGCGGAACTCAAGCACAGGTTCGGGCCGCTGACCGTTCTCGTGGAGTACGCACCGACCATCGATGCCGCAGACAGCGAGAAGGACGCCTTCTACAACGCCCTCGACTCCACCATGAGGTGCGTGAAGGGAAATAGCCTCACACTCTGCCTGGGAGACTTCAATGCTGTGTCTGGTATTGAGCGGCAGCCATTTCTGCTCGTGGTAAGCCCACATGGCAGCGGCGTTTCTAACGACAACGCGGAGAGGCTCATAACAGCCTTCGTGCAGTTGTCCACGTTGTTGTCCAGATCAATCATTAAATTTTTCCAGTTGTTGCACTTGATCATGGTCGCCTGCAGGTCTCTCTCGCCGAGCTTCGCCGAGGGCAGGTTGTCCGAATTGGCGGCGACGAAGGTCGGCAGACGCTCCACAAGCATGTTCTCGTCGACGTACAACGAGATAGCCAGAAGACTGTCTATTTCGGCGCGAAGCATTAGGTCTCCAGCTTCGAGTCCATTTCCAAAACTATCCTTGCGACGGCGCGCCGGATCGGGCCATTTATCGTTTATGAGTTCCTCGCCGCATTTCGACAACGTATCTCTCGCTAGTATCAATGTTTCCAACGAGTAGAAGTCAAATAGTGCCGACTTTAGGATTTTAGCATCATGCTTCTTAAATTTAGCGGCGATATAGCACAATGGCTCACAAACCAGTAACTTAGGCGCGGCCATCTTGGCCGCCACTTAGCGAAAGTGTTACGCGGTAATGCGCGATAATGACTAGGCGTATATACAAATGCATAGATTTCCTGAAGCAGTGGACTGCGAGGCCGCTGCCACGCAAAAGGCTGGTAGATTCTGGAAGGTTCTAGAAAGTAGGCCCACCCATATACATAGGCAGTGCGGCAGTCCTTTTGGCAAATTGTGGTTCTTTTGGTCTTAGTCTTCGTTCTTTGTCTAAATAAAACTGTTGACTGTTGTTTGGGTTTGGGCTAAACTATACATAAGGCAATTTCAGGGACATACATTGTACATTGGCTTGCATTCTTTAACTTAACTAGTGATTGACATACCTGGATTATTTAAATAACTAATGTCCTGTTCGGCCTGGGTGCCTGCATTGTCTGGTGTTTGTGCGTCGCGGTCTAGTTCCCCCTACAATATCGTGATTACAGAGAAACCTCCCAGTAACCCGCGGTGCAATAGTTGGTGGAGCTTGGGATCATCCCCGCACGTCTAAATGCCAGGCCCCTTGCATTCTCGACAAAATTCATTTGTGTGAAATTCCGACCCGCACGTTCGACAGACGACCGTGGACAACGGGCGCATTCGGGACCTAGAATGAGAGTGGAATGACCCTCTTCGTGTTCACGCACCACGCCTCGCGCCGACTCACGGGACGCGCGCACCTGTCACCAAACCTCGTATCAGCCCCTCACTGTATCCTCGTACCAGTTCCACATCAAATTTTTGCATCAAGTCTCACATCAAAACCACACCTTCACACCAAGCCCTCTCGCACCGACGCACCGAATCTCATCACGATCCAACAGCGGCATCATCGCCTCATCACCCTGCTCACCAGCCTCCTCACCATTCAGCCTTCTCACCAGCCTTCTCAGCAGCCTTCTCACCAGCCTTCTCACCAGCCTTCTCACCAGCCTTCTCACCAGTCTCATCATCAAGACTCACCGCCAAATCCCACTCCAAATCGCATCAACGCACCGAACCGCTGCTAAGAGCATCACTATGCAAGCCTATGGCTTCAAGTAAGCTACACCACTGTCTGATATCAAGTTTCAGACCTGGCTGGACGAAAACGTGTAAACCTGTGTGAAAACATGGACATTAACAGACTACATGATAAAAGGAGGTTAGTTAGATTAGTTATATCGTTGAAACTGAAAGGAAGGATATATGAAGCGTGTGTCAGCAGCGCCATGATATACGGTAGTGAGGCAATGAAGGCCGATCCAGAGGCCCGATCCGAGCGAACAGAGATGAGAATGATGAAATGTCCTACCCTTGTGCAAACGGGGAATGCAGCCACAAAACGCAACTGTGTGTGTGTTTGTGTTAGAGTTTAATTCGTCTTCTGTTTGCTAGGATTGTTTAGATTTTGCGTAGGCTATCATATTCATATTCTCAATGCTTACCGATTCTTTAAATATAATTTATTTTCGCACCCTATTCTTGAACAGTTATTTTCGCTAAGTTGGTTTTTTTTTTTCATTTTCGCATGACCTAAGAAATATTGTACTACTAGGATGCCATAGAGTTTACTTTTATAGAAACGCTTAGTCCCTTCTTGGCGTTCTGGTGTCATTTCACATTTTGTTTGTTTGTCGTTGAACATGTGTTGCTGTACATTGAAGTGATGCAAATAAAGAAAAAAATATAGAGTGCATCCGTTGTACGTTTTGCAGGTCTGAAGCCAAATTGCATATTATCCGGATCGACCTTCCTCCCAATTCTTTCTTCCATAACTCGCTCTCACTCTCAGTGAATGCTCTAACAACTTTATCCCTCTGTACGATCCGCAGTCCATCATCTCCCTTTGGTTTATATATATACTCACCATCTAACTCTTAGTCCAGTCATCTCCTTGAAATTGTTTAAATGCACTTCTGAACATTTTTAACATGACACATTGACATTTGACACCTTAGGAGTCCTACACCCCTATTACACCCTCGTTGGGGATGATGTTCAGACTTTCTTTTGTAGGGCGTGTCGTACAAAACTGGGCGGGATGTAAGGGGTACAGAAAAATGTCTGGTATATTATTGCCTTCATCATGGAGACGAAACATATGGGACGCTACGAAGGACACGCAAATAATGTTTTGAGGTGCTTTTTGGCCCTACCTTTCATCCCCTCTATCCCACCGATGATGATGACCGAAAGCTATCTTGCACGTCATAAGCATTAGACTAAATCCAAGTTTATTAAACTATTTAATAAAACAAGTAAAAATAATTGGCAATGAAGTACAGTAATTATAATTGACTTTAACACCTCATTGGTCTTGCTGCATTATAGTGAAGAAAAATGATGAACAAGGCTTTAAAATAGCACAATCTTGCTAATGCATTTTAACTAAAATATCCGACTAGGGGTTAAATCCTGTACATTTCAAACACCATTTTTCACAAACCGTGTCTCAAAGTCTCAAAGCCTTAAAGTCTCAAAGGCGCAAAGTCGCAAAGTCGGATGAAAGATAAAATATCCGACTGGGGGTTAAAGACAAAAATGTTTTATGGTAACCAATTTTGACAAAAAGTATGAAGTCTAAATACAATCATAGATACCACGGTGTAACGCTAAGTTTGCTTACTCGTGTTATTCTGACTGGAGCTTTGTTCATAACTTCATTAAAGCCCGGATCATTTTCCAATTCCTAACACAGCATACAATAAATATCTTGATGCAACATAAATATATCGGAGCCATCATAATGCTAACAAAGCCAATTCTAGTATCTATCAAAATTTAAAACAAAATAGAACTCTAAATGGCCAACCAAGCGAAGACAATGACACACTGATTGTGATAATGAACGAGGGAGAAAAACAGACTTTTTTAAAGCAATTAAATTTTCTATCAAATATTAACATAATTATTAACATAATTTTTCATAATTCAATCCATTTCTCATCTACGGCTCCATGCATTACGTTGTAGCAGACTCGTAGAGTACGCCAAATTCAAATAAACTATTCAGTAAATCACTGTATATAATATTGTGAGTGATTGATTGGTTATTAAAAGAACTGAGGAGATGCATATGAACCAAATATGCAACATTAAATATCCGTAATAGATATTATGTCTGATATGCTGGCAGGCAAATACCATGCTTTCACCCGAATTTTGATAGCAGAATGCTTTGAAACTCTCATGATGCCTGCTACAAATATACTGCAGTACGATATTTATTTCATAGAAGTTTAGCATATTCCAGAAATTATTATGAAAATGCTAATTTTATTAGCTGTGTTGATGCGCTGAGTAGATTGCACAGAATATGGATATTCACGGATAGGCTGAGGCTCTAACATTGACATTTGAAGGAAATCAAGTATTGCAAGCAACTTACTTCAATCACAGTATCCAACGTCGCAGCAGGATTTTCTAGCTAAAAACAAAACAAATGAAACATGAAAACAATAATAAAAATAATTGCAAGATCGAAATAAAAAGACATGTGAATTGAAATTAATTCAAATTATTCATTAAGTAGCATTTAAAACTACAGTATAAGATGATAAATACGAGCTGAGTAGCGCTGGTTACAATCATGCAAGTTAAGCACCTCCTGTAGGCCAGGGAATAAAGAATTATTATTGGCATGCAGCCCTGAGCACCCCGGGCGAGTCGTCAAGACGACTAAAGAAGGGGGAGCGGTTCTGTGCCGGCTCTCTTGCACAGAATCGGACAGTGTACTGACTGAGTCCAAAAATTATAATCCTCTAACTTGTCCAATTTGCTGCAGCGTTCATGAAATCATGCTTCCAGCGCTTGAGCCGCAGTAAGGTACTTCACACGAACAGGTCTATGAGGCTATCGAGTTGGCGGACTACATCATGAATTCCCGCAGGCCAGGTATACAAAGAATCGGCTTGAAGCTCTGAGCTCCCGGGCGAGTCGTAAAAGGCGATTAAAGAAGGGGGAACGGTTCTGCGCCGGCTCTCTTGCACAGAACTGGACTATTTCAGGCCTCCCAGTCCATTTTTAAGAATTTCAGGACAGGAAAAATAACAAATTTCAGGACATTTTCAGAATATTTTTGGCATTGCCTTTTCTAATGGATATTAAGATTGAAACAAATTATAACCTATATGTAGATAACTTTGCTAATAGTTTTAAGGCCAGTTTAAGTACGTCGTTAAGCAAAAATGTATGCAGCCTCCTTTTCCCCTTCTACATGTCGCTGCTTCAATCCTCTCTTTATATATTTTTATGACACGAAAAGAACATTCCAAAAAAAACAAATTATAAAGCACAGCACGACTAGCAATAGGAATGACATACAGATGAGATTGCCATTGAAATCTACCTTCTGCAGTAAAAGGTGGTAAATTAACAGTGAATTGAATATGTCTATTAGTCTAATTACAGAAATTTGCTTCTAAACCTACATGAAAAGTACCTGAATAATAGAAAAAACGCTTCTCAATAGCACCCCGTTGTAGCTCATCTATGTAGACTTCATGTTAATCACTTTAACTTAAGCTTCTTTGTAACGGGTTGCAATATTTCATCCATCACCTCTTCTTTGAGTCTCTCGAGCTCTTTGGTACGTTCAGGTATCTCTTGTCGAATCAGTGTAAGTTTATTCAACGTATCATGTGTTTCCAGCTGTTAGCATGACCTATGCAACCTTTGCACCCTTCAGGTCATTATTCTTCAAAGCGATTGCCAGTTTTTTTGAGGCTTCTCCTATGAGGTCCTTTGCTGATTCCTATTCCTGCAATTGAGCATCTTCAAAAAAATTTTGTTCCTTTATCTGCTTCTTTATGTCGTCTATTTTTGTACAAAGTTTTCTCTTGGGATTGATCAACTGCTTGCTCTTGCTCTTTTGATCTCCAATTCTTTTCATCATTCTCCAATTTCAGTGCATACTCGGCATATGAACGCTTAACACAAGCGATCAGATCATTTGTTATTATAATCGAGTTGACAACTTGACATGTCCATAAAGTCGCACAGCCTCCTTTACTTTCTTTCACCATTGATATACCGGTATCACATAATAATATTACATTCAATCATTCACATTCATGCATATATGCATGATCAAGTCAAAAAATTCAAAAAAATGCGTACAAAATTTCAGGACAAATCTTGGAATTTCAGGATAGCCCAGAATTTCAGGACATTTCTGAATTTTTTCAAATAGAAATTTCAAGAAAATCAGGACAACTGGCAGGCCTGCTATATAGCTCTTGTGCTACACACTGTCACTAAACTACAAAAAGAACATCATAAATATGTATTCTAGGACGAGTACAAGGACAAGCAAGTACAACTCTGCATCAAATTTCCTTACACTTCATACTAAAATTGTAATAAATCACAAACCCTTAGTTCAGCAGTTAGTTGCTTAGCGAGCTTTGCCATATCGACACAATCACGGCCTTTGATTGTCTTGTAGGAGTTCCGAACAACCTACATGTAAATAAAAAAGAAGCTTAATGGGCTTTATAATTAAATTTACATCATCAGTACCGGTATTAAAAACTACGACATTTATTTCAGGGCTATGACAATTAAATGTTAGTATTATAATTTTAAATATTACAAAATCAATATCAAAATGATATATCCTACAGTATAAAAGACAATAAAAAGGTATTACGTCGTCCTTCGAGAAACTACTCCTTATAACACATAATAACAAAGTCACACCGATAAAAGTTCTACAGCGCATGCATCCCAACTCTGCCACAAACTGGACAGCCCTTGTTCCCCAGGCTGCAGGGATTTCGAACGTGAGTGGCACAAAGATATGCGTGATTGCCAGCCCAGCGTATTTGAGAACCTTGGTATCCTCGGGTTGGGCTGCCGTAGCCTCAACCTGCGTAGCTGTGAACGAGTGATGAGATGGGGCGAGGGTGTCCAGCGAAGTAACATCCCCAGTTACACAACGACTTCGAGCCCAGGGGATCACCGACGCCCCATCTGGCTGCTTCCCGCCAGTTCGGCCCAGGCCCCCCGATTCCAGCACTGACAGAACCTGCGCGCGCTGCATCGCGCGCCAGATCACATCGTTGAGCACCCGTGGCGTGGATGACAGCCCGCACTCGGTACATTTAAATTGTACCGATATATTTGTACTGATTTGGGTGAAACAGTGTGCCATTCATATAAATTTGTTGTCAAATGAGCATTGTATGAACTCAGTGCAAAGTTGAATGTGTCTACAGACCGGAATATCTTTCTTCCAGAACGCCTCTGTCGCAGGAGACATCGCCGTGTGGGGAGCAATTTCTTTAATCTGCACACATTCAATCAAACGTAGATCAGCAACTGTAGTAGATTGATACGTTTCTAAGTGTGCTAAACTTTTCAGTCTCCGCAGCATGCAATTGAGTTCGAAGTGAAGCTTCTAACTTAGTTACCAATTGCATTCTACCAATTGCAATTGGTAGCTACTAAGTTACCAATACAAGGACTGGATGACGATAGCTGTATGTAGGAGAAATAAGCGAGAGTTGTGACCGAGTGGTCTAAGTCGGTCATGGATTACGAGTGCGCAGAGCGTCATTTCGTATCCCGGCCATGGTAAAGATTAATAGTAATAATAATAATATCCATGCCGATTTTCTATAGCGCCATTACAAGTCCTGGGACTAATCTAGGGCGCCTTACAATCCAAAATATACAGGACAAGTAGTTAATGTCAAATACACTACACAGCAGCAACGTCACGGATATGACTGCGAGAACAGTTCAGTCTTCAGTTTAGTTTTGAAGGTTCCCAGCTTAATCGCCAGACGCGTCTCCAGACAAAGAGCCAGAGTTTTTTTTCTGAGTTTTTTCGCCTGGGAGTTTGGTCCAGCTGATCTCAGTCGAGCCGTTGCAGCGTTGCAGCTAATGGGGATCAAGAGTTGTCAAATATACGAGGGTGAGTGCAGCGCCACAAGGCGCTGCGCCAGGCACAGCTTATACGTGATGCGCTGATTGAATCGCAGCCAATGGAGCCTGTCTCGTAGCAGGGGAGTAACATGGTCGCCCGTGCGCCCCCATAGATAAGATTGGCCGATGTGTTGAGAATGCGCTGTAGACGTGGCACTTGTCTCTGTGCCACGCCAGCAAAAAGACCGTTTTGGTTGTCGCAGCTGGAGAATACTACGGCACTGTTCAGAGTCTTTGTGGCCTCGATGGGGAGCGAGCGACGGATCGATTTGAGTCGACAGACTTCATAGTAACATGAGCTGATCGTCTTGCTGACATGGGACGACATGGATAAATCGCTATCCAGCGTAACACCAAGCAGGTGAGCCTTAGACTGTGGCTTGATGGATGCGTGGCCGATGATGAAGGGCGACATGTCCATATGGTCCTGGATTCGACTGGTGGCGCACCACATACGCTCCGTCTTGTCGGGATTGAGCTTTTTTCGGCTTGAAGCAGTCCACGCAGTGACGTCATCGATACACCTCAGCATTCTGGCGCGCTGATCCATGGCATCAGTACGACTTGCAGTTACCGTACGCTTGTGTGTCATCTGCACATCTGTGACCATTGAGTCGACAGCGCTGGATAACTTGAAAGATCTCCGCCGTGTATGCGATGAAGAGCAAAGGACCGAGGACGGACCCCTGAGTGACACTGCTGAGCCGGACGGAGGTCGACGACAGATCCGTATGGCACTTGACGGACTGCGTCCTGCCTGTCAGGTAGGACTGGAGCCAGCCTATTATTGGCTGAGCTAGTCCATAGTTGCAATGCTGACGCTACAAAATAATGTCGTGATCGACACAGTCAAACACGGCGCTGAGATCGAGCATAGCGATTAACGAGATGTTGCCGGCGTCTGAGGCTGCGATGAGATCTGAGTGTAACCGAAGTAGCGCGGTCTCACAGGAGTGTACCAGCGCGGTATGCTGACTGTCGCTCAGGGTGTAGATCATGTTTGTTAAAGTATTTTATTACTTGCTCAGAAACCTTTCTCTCCAATAGTTAGAGAGGAAGGAGAGATTTGAAATTGATCAATAGTTCTCCAGCTCACTGGTATCCAAATTATCCTTTTTCAGTAGAAGCATGATTGTCGCTGTTGTCATCCTGTCTGGGACAACGGCAGCTGACAGTGAGAAGTTGAAAAGTAGAGGGGTATGGCGTGAGACCGTGCGAGCATTCTTTGAAAAGCCACGTGGGCAGCGGATCCATGTCCGAGTGCTTGCATGGCGCTGCATTTATCAGCGCGATGACGTGTGAAAGGAGCACCGTGTCGAACTGAGACAGGATTGCAGGCGGGACTGCCGCGTAGACCGGAGGCGCAGCAGTTTCCGCCTCTTGACGTATGGTGGCGATCTTGCCTGTAAAGAAGTTCTGGAAGTCGTCAGCAGAATGAACGTATTCCGTCTTTGTGCCCATGATCCCCATAGTCCTGTCGAGCGCTAGTTACAGGTCGCCCGAGTCACCCTGAGCTTGCTTGATGCGCCTCATCGTGGCCTCGGTGCGCTAAGCGTCTAACAGCACATGCATAGTCTTCAAACTTTCCTCCCAGATCAGTCTGCCTGCAGCAGCAGCAGTTCGCAGGAAACGCAGCTAGAGGTAGCGCGCACGAGTCCTGGCGTCTCAGCAAGCGTCATCCAACCATTCGCTAGAGGGCCTCTCGCGAAACGTCGCCTCGGTGGGTGGAGCGTGCTTGTCCAGTAGGCTGTGAGTCTTTTGTGCACCCTTGGCAAAGGTGGTTTAAAATCGTCAGCCACAAGTGTTCCTACAATACCTGCCAGTCAACAGTGGAGGAATCACGACCAGCGACCAACAGCTGGTACAATGGGCCATCATCTCCTCCCCCATCATCTCCTCCCCAAGGGAATACTAAAAAAATAAAGAAAAAAAATGAGAAATAATTCTGCAGCCGGCATTCTGCAGCGCAGAATGCCGGCGGCAGCCAGCCTGTTCAGTACTGCAGGCTCAGGCCGCACGTGCCTAGAGCGACGCCGTAGCCTGTAGAGCTGACCCTTGCGACAGTGCAGCATGCTTACGGTCACGCATCAGTGGTTTCCACCAACGAAAGGGAAGAAAACTGTGGCTTTGACGCATGCAAAAAGCACTATATCGTCCGAAACTCGTCATTCAGTTAAGACGCCGAAATGCAGGGATCAATATTCCAATCAATGCCGCAGAGGCGATGGAAATCCGTTAGGTATTTGTAAAAAAAAATCACTGAAAACTGTAGAATTAGCCGGAGCTAAAACAACATGCAACTTGCAGCCACGAAAACGCAGGTTCTAGATCACTTTTTCTTCAATCGAATGTGTGGAATGAATGCGTCTGTCTTGTCACAAAAACTATAGGCTACAATGTTTAACCTGGACAACATGTATCTCAACAAACTTTGGAACACAAATCCAACAAACCTTGATAACATGTATCAGATCAACCTCGACAACATTTCATAGATGATTTTTTTTCTCTTAGAGAGAAATCAGGGGTTATAAAAAGGTGCGCGGCTCACTTTGAGCACAAAGATGCCCATGATGAAGATGCAGATGATGTTGAGGATGGTAAGCAGGAGGCTGACAGCGCCGAGCACGGAAGCCTCGGTGGGCATGCTGCAGGCATACTCAAACACATATGTGTTCTCCTTGAGACTCGGGCAGTCCGGAGGATAGTGCGGAATGGAAAACTACGGTACAAAAGTATACATACACAATACTAGTGCATTCTTTGTCAATCGTCAGGCGTTCATAATCTTAAATATTTAGTCAACATCGTATTTCTACTTGCCTTAGAAAAGCAATGAGTATTTCAGCAGTCGCCTAACACTGTTGAAAATTTTTTGAAGACAGAACAATAAATTACAGTAACAAAACAGCCTGCAGCTTTGAAATTAAAACCACAGCACATAGAATATGTAGGAGTATACACATGTAGGCTTATCCAGATAGATAGGTCCACCGGAAAGGTCGTGGATAGACTTAACAGAGAAGGCATGAAAGCTAAGAGATTACGACGTGAGGATGACACACATGAGGACGCGAGGACGTGTTTCCGCACGTGAGGACATGTTCCCCCTGCTAGCTGGGGAACATTCACATAATGTAAATAATTATCTGTATTGCATAGTAGTTGGAAACTAGAGATTTGATATCTAGGCCAGAGTACAACCAATGGGAGTAAAGTAGGTCAAGATCAACCAATGAGGTGAAGTGGATCAAGTGTGTTTACGTTTTATTGTTTATGTCGACCTTTGATGCCGATGTTTATGTTGACCATAGTTTATCTTGACGACCCTTGAGCTTGTTGCTGACATAGACCAAGGTATACATTGAGGCCCCTTGAGATTGTTGTTGTTGATGTAGTCCAAGGCATAACTTGGTGCCCTTTGAGATTGTTGTTGATATGGGCCAAAGTTTATCGCTGTGATCTTTGAGACATCATGAGACAAGTTTTGTTTAGACCAAAGTAGTAGTCCAAAGTACCCGACCAGAGTACTCCCCATAAGTAGCATGATTTTTACAAGTTCTACCATTGCGGGTATAGGAAAGTACCTTCATATTGATGAAATTCAGGCGAATGACACTGAAAATCATGTTCGGATGCCAAAATAAGTTGATTCAGCCATTTTGAATTTTTGAGTGAAAATGGGTACAACTTTTTTATTTATTATCAGATTTTTACTAATTTTGCTGCGTTCGAAAGGGGATGCCAAGACCCTTAATTTATTGTTTTTTAAATTCATTCGATAGAGGGCGCCATCCAGAAGCAAGTTGAGCTCAAATTAGTATAAAATTACTGTACCAGTAACTTGACGTAAGGAACAAAAGTGAGACGGGAATTAATTTTTATTTTTGTAATTTTGAAGTAATGGCCCCCCAAATGTGTCAAATTTTGATTTTATTGTCATAACTTCTTTTATTATTAACCGACTTTAACATATTTTTGTGCGTTTGAAATGGAATACAAAGTACCTAATTTACGTAGCATTTTATAATTCAAAATTGACAATTTGATAGGGGTCGCCAGTGTTAAATTTTTACTTTGTTATAAAATTAGTGCCAAATTATTGGACTGTACTAAGTAAGTAAAAGTGATACGTGAATTTGCTTGAATATTATTTATTTTGCAGTTATGACCTCCCAAATGCGTCAAATTTTAATTTTTTTCCCATATCCTTTTCATTTATTAACCCATTTTTACATATTTTAGTACATTTTAAACAAAATGCAAAGTCCCTAATTGACATAACATTTATATAATTTTTAATTTAAAATTTGATAAGGGTTGCCAATGTGCTAAACTTTGACATTGTTGTAAAATGACTGTAAAATTATTGGAGTTGGAATTAACTGTATCAAATGAACAAAAGTGAGAAGGAAATAAAAAAATACAACGCACTTAAAAGTCATTTTGTTTTAAAACGTTTAAATTTTATTATTGCCGTAACTTTCGTTTTATGTAGTAGCCGAATTGACATAAATTAGTGCGTTTAAATGAATTTTCCCCTGATCTATAGCGTTTACCTGCATTTATAAATTTATTTTTTAAACAATTAATAACACTAGATTTTGTTAAGTTTTTATTTAGACATGCTGTGTTTGAAGTTGAAATTATAAACATTTACACATAATGCATTTGAAAATTGTAAAATAAATTGTGGCTCAGTTGGTTCAAAGCAAGTTCAAAAAGGTTATCAATTCATGATTCTTATTTGAGATATATTAAAATTGAAGTACAGAACACATGAACAACGTTTGAAATACCGAAATTTGATATCAGACCAAACTAGGACACGTGGACAGTGTGTGGGATATTGAAATTTGATATTAGACCTAAGTAATAGACCAAAGTCGGACACGTGGACAGCGAATGGATTGTTGGACTTTAACTTTCGTTTGCGAACCAATCAGCAAAAACTAAGTCAAAAACGCGTTATAAAACTCACAAATTTTCAGCCAGCTATTCACTCGTCATCCAGCTCTTACACAAAATTACTCGCCGTTAAGTTTTAGCGAGAAACGATGTCTTCCATGAAAATTGTTAAGCGAGCTAGCTAGATCGTAAACTAGCAGAATGTAAGGTTAAAGTAGTATGTAAGCCGGGCAATTTAGTTGCTTTGACCGAAAGCGAGGAGGTAATGCACGCCGGGCATACGTTGAGTTGTGTCGGAAGAGAGCTCATGCTGATTTTCGCACTGCTTCGCTACGTGGTGTATTTGCGATTTTTGGACATCGATTACGTTCACGTTCGCGAGTACGTGGTTAAAACCACGTCGAATTCGATGGACCTGTGTAAATATCCCACGAAGAAAGGAACGTGCTTCGCGCCTGCGCATCTTTGGATGCTCAGATCGAGAATCGATGAGATTGACGAACAACTGAAGATGCAGTGCTCACCGCAATCACCGCCGTTGCCAGCGTAGAAAGCTCATCTTGGCGCGGGTGTGTTTGTGTCGATTGGCAATGAGTCTAATTGCGTGGACATCAGACGATATTGGATTCCGGAGTGAGAATCGACGATTGCTCCGACGAGACGTGGTACTGCGTTGTCTGCTCGTCAGTGGGCATCGTCTAAGGAGAAGCTGGTGAAACTACTTGTGTTACATCTCGGGCTAGATGCAGCGTTGCCGTGCTTTCGTCGTAACATGACTGAAATCATCACAAGGGCGTTACAGCAGTCAGAAAAATTGCAGTTTGACAATACTCAGACACATGAAGGTGAATATCGCACCAAAGTACAACAGTTTCAATGAAAACGTGCTATCTAGCCAAATTAATTACGAATATGATCTGGCAAAGAGTTCAGTTTTGTGTCTCTCTGTAAATGGGGCCAGGGGGCTGTCTTGACGTGTAGCTACAGACTGTTCCAGGCCTGCGGAGTTGCCACAGAGAAACTACGATCGCCGAACTTGAGTCTGCTCCAAGGCTGTGCGATGGAGTGGCTCTCTGCAGAATGCCGACGCCTTGAAGTCGCAGTGCTGGCGGTCGGCACAACAAGTTCGGTGATGTAGCGAGGCGCGCAGTTGTGTGCAGGGCCTTATAGACTATCACACGGAGTTTGTAGGTCACGCACTGCGCGAATTGAAGCCAGTGCAGCTTGTCGCGTATCAGCGGCGTGATGTGATCTCGCTTGGTGCCGCCGTATACTAGCCTCGCTGCCGCATTCAGCACAGACAAGCCTGTCGATTCGACGCTGCGCTATACCGGCCAGAACACCGTTGCAGTAGTCTAGGCGTGACGTCACGAAGGGGGAGACGAGTGTGTTTGTCGACGCTAAGGGAAGTGATCGACGCGCAGCCTTCGAACGGCGCAGTTGGTAGAAGCAGCTGCAGACCATGCGACTGCCGTGAGTCGTCATCGTGAGCTCGCTGTCCAGGTGAACACCGAGCAGCCTGACAGACGTGACGGGTGCCACAGCGATGCCGTCGATAACAAACGGTGTTACGTGATCGACATGGTGCAACATTCTCGACGCAAAACACCACATGAACTCTGTTTTAGCAGGATTAAGTTTGAACCCGTTTGATGCCATCCAGGCGTTCACGTCAGAAATGCAGCTGAGCATCCGGTCTCTCAATACCGCTGAATCTCGTGGATTAGGCTTATGAGATCACTTGTATCTCTATAGATCTCTAAAGATCTCTACAGATCTCCGAGTCGTTGGCATAGCAGTGATTCAATAGTCCATGGCGTTGAACACTCGTCGTCGAACCAAGCGTCCGATGGCAGCTTACGAAGCGATAGAACTCTCAGCGCAGCGTGACGTGCGAGCAGCGCAGACAGCGTGACGTCATACTGCATGACATCGTCGTCGTGCTGTCTGACCCGGCGGCGATCGTCAGTAGTTGAGCCGTCGAGTCATCACGACAGAGAACAGTAAGCGCCAGTTCATCGCGAAACGAGTCGAGGTTGAAGTGCCTCCAGTCCCGACACTCGACCGAGCGGTAGACGGGGACAGGACGCGAGACGTTCAGGATCCACAGCATGCAGGAGTGGTCGGACATCCCCAGGTCCCGCACCACCTATGTCCCACTCACCACGCCCTCCCGTGCGATGACGACATCCACCAGCCCCGCCATACAGTGTGTTGGCTCAGCCACGCGTTTCTCGAAGCCGTAGGACACGAGCAGCTCGATGAGCTGCAGAGTGTGCGGGTCAGCCTGACAATCGAGACGGATGTTGAGATCGCCCGTGATAATGATGACGCCCGACATTAGCGCGAGTCACTCGAGCAGGACCGCGAACTAGCAGAAAAACGCTCCGCTATCCGGTAACGAACCCGGTTGGTAGATTGTCAGGATGAGCGCATTGATAGGCGTCCCATTGAACGTTGCACGACCGCAAACGAATTCGAATGTCCTGAAGACGCCGGCAATTGAAAGACGAGTCAATCGGATCGCAGATGTAGATCGCAGCGCCACGCCTCCATGGTTAATATAATCAACGCTGTCCTTTTTAGCATCAGGCGCGATCGCACATGCTTGCTCGATTACATTATACTTTAGTTCGCGCCCGGTTGTAATACATTCCGAGTCTTCATGCCACGTTTGCACAGTGAAAGAATATCCAAACCATGATCTCGCATTAAATGGTCTACCGCTTCAATCCCATTGTGAACGAAACAAATGTTTAATATCCCACAGCTGAGCACCTGATGCGGTTGAACAGCATGTCGAGCGATCGCCGGGCGAACAAGATTGTTGACATTGCGCGAGTGTAGGCCTACAGTAGGCCAAACTGCTGATTCAGGCCGACGAGGGCGCGCAGGCCTAGGCCTATCAAAGCAGCTGATTTCCCAGTCACTAACCGGTCCACCTATGACCCTGATCTGACTATTACACCTCCGCCCCGCTCTGCAGCCACGATAGTGCAGTAGGCCGTGCTCATACAGTCTATCCAGTGTCGGGTCGTTAGGCCGCAGCCTCCTGCTCACAGTCCGCAACGCATACAGTTCACGCAACCTATAATGACGTGTAGCCTGTAGCCCGCTCGAAATGACCGCTTGATCGTAACGCATCAGCGCACACATTAGTCTAATCCACAGAAAAATTCACAAGCACGTCAGGCAGCTACTGCGAGCGCCTGGCGAGTATGGCATTGGCATTGGTATGTATGCATATGTATGGCATTGGATCAACACTATCTTCAAGACGATAGCTGGCGTTGCAGTGCTCAAGCCCCGACCTTGATTAAGTACCTACATTAAGTGTAATGTTGCTGTCATATGCAACATAGGCCTATTGGAGTCTATAGAATGCGTGGGTTTTTGATATGCTTACGTAATAGGATGACTGCGTGCCTACAGTGCCTAGTTGACATTGACAATTCATGAATATGCATACTGCCATATTTGTAACCAATTGCAGTTCGAGGAACTGAGTCTTTTCATATACTTGTAGAACGAGTTTATTTATAACCATTTGTACTAATGACTAGGCGTATATATAAATGCATAGACTTGCTGAAGAAGTGGAATGCAAGGCCGCTGCATAGCGCAATGGGCGTAGATTCTGGAAGGTTCTAAAAGGTAGGCCCGCGCTTATAAATAGGCAGTGCCACAGTTCTTGTGAAAAAATTGTGGTTCTTTTGGTCTTTGTCCAAATTATACTGTTTGACGTATTCGGGTTTGGGCTAAACTATATATTAGGCAATTTTAGGGACATGCATTGTACATTGACTTGCATTCTTTAACTTAACTCGTGATCGACATACCTGTATTATTTAAATAACTAGTGCACTGTTCGGCCTGGATGCCTGCATTGTTTGGTGTTTGTGCGTCGACCGTGGTCTGGTAGCACAGCTAGTTTCCCCACAATATAGTGATTGCAGAGAAACCTCCCAGTAACCCGCTTTGCAATAGTTGGTGGAGAACCAGGGTATGTCTCTACTATTAGCATCGCGGTATAATAGAAATTGTCAAAGTTTATAAATTTGTCGAAAACATGTGTAATTCAGCATGCGTGTTCGAGTCACCATATGTGAATACAGTACATCCTACAGCCTATGTAAAAGCTAGACTGTTCAGAACTTTAGATTAGTATACATGCGCCTCCCTTCATGCGGGCATGCGTGTCTCACTAGTTAATTTGTCCTAAAATTAATACCCGACGTGCACATGCGATGAGTTAGTCACATTGCAACTTGAGCCGCGCCATGTGAACATCATTGGATGGTTGATTTTGCACTCGGTGAGCCCTACTACGCATGTCGAGCTGAACTATACTCTACAGGGTTGTGTGTTAAAATGTAATATCAAAGTTTGTCAAATTTTGAAATAGATTGCTAATAACATTTAGGTTCTTAATACGGTGAGTATTGATGTATCAGATGTACCGTAACAGTTTAATATTGTTTACTAGTTTGAAACTGTACTAAGGATATAAAGAAAATGCAGTTTATTGTGGGTTAAGCCCGGTGGCTTGACATCGCTGAACCGGTGGCATATGTTGCAGTCATATGCAACATAGACCTATTGGAGTCAATGGAATATGTGAGTTTTTGGTGTGCTTATGTAATAGTATGACTGCATGCCTACAGTGCCTAGTTGACATTGACAATTCATGAATATGCATACTGCTATATCTGTAACCAATCGCAGTTTGAGGAACTGGGTCTTTTGCATATACTTGTGGAACGAGTCGATTTATAACCATATATACTAATGACTAGGTGTATATACAAATGCATAGACTTGCTGAAGCAGGGAAATGCAAAGCCGCTGCATGGCGCAATGGGCTGGTAGATTCTGGAAGCTTCAAAAAAGTAGGCCCACGCATATAAATAGGCAGTGTCGCAGTCCTTGTGGAAAAATTGTGGTTCTTTTGATCTTTGTCCAAATTATACTGTCTGACGTATTCGGGTTTGGGCTAAACTATATATTAGGCAATTTTAGGGACATGCATTGTACATTGACTTGCATTCTTTAACTTAACTCGTGATTGACATACCTGGATTATTTCAATAACTAATGTACTGTTCGGCCTGGGTGTCTGCATTGTTTGGTGTTTGTGCGTCGACCGCAATCTGTTAACACAGCCCTCCACACGCACATGTCACTTTAAAAAAGAAAGAAAAAAATTGAAAAAAAATAGGTTTGCAGCCCAGAGCTCAACGGGTGAGTTGGATAAGGTGACTAAAGAACGGAAACGGTTCTGTGCCGGTGGGCCGGCGCTCAAAGAACTGGACTGCTACAGTCTGTTACTACACATGGTCCTTAAACTGCAAATCTCTCCCCGTAAGGATGGGATGAATAGGATAAAGTGGAGGGCCAGTGCTCATAGCTGCAAATGGCCTACCCTTGCACAAGGGGAGGATGCGGCCACAAAACGCGCACGTGTGTATGTGTGTGTGCATATAGAAATATAAGTCTATAAAGTACATAAGAGTAGAAATATGGGCATACGTTGGTATGTTGATGATCTTCATATGCTGGTTGAGACATTACAGATACCACAGCCAAACCCCACAGCATGCCCTGT
This sequence comes from Chamaedrilus cognettii, assembly GCA_034695025.1. Classification (NCBI taxonomy): domain Eukaryota; kingdom Metazoa; phylum Annelida; class Clitellata; order Enchytraeida; family Enchytraeidae; genus Chamaedrilus; species Chamaedrilus cognettii. The sequence continues at coordinate 22,259 of JAQIWG010001473.1, forward strand.
TAATTACCACAAACGAAGGACACATGATTAAATGCTCATAATTTTACAATTGATGTCTAACAACTTCAACCTCAACTTCAACTTCATTACTCCACTCTACAATAATGGATGATTATTTGCAGGGCTGACAAATTTATGTTGGAGGATATGTTGGAAGAGGCAATGAAGAGTGTAGGTCAAAGTGGAAGGCTATCAGTTGAAAGCCGTTCGATTTGCAGACGATCAAGGAATAGTTGCGAACCCTGAAAAATGGTTGCAATTGACACTGGATAAATTAAATGATGTAGCAAAAACATATGACACGAAGATAAACATAAAGAAAGCTAAGGTCATGAAAATATTCAAATATGGAGGAGCTACTAGCATTGTCATAGAAGGGAAGAAAGTGGAGCAAGTCAGCAAGTTCAAAGATCTGGGAGCGTGGATTACTGAGGATGGGAGTTGTGACGCCGAAATTAGGACGAGGATAGGAATAGTAAGGGATGCCTTTACCAGACAAAGGGAGCTATTAACTAGAGGGCTGAGCAGGACAGTGAAAAAGAGGACTGTGAAGGCGGTGGTTTGGTCTGTGGCATTATACTGCGCTGAAATTTGGCCACTTAAGAAGGAGGACATCAGAAGAATAAAAGCATTTGAAATGTGGGGATGGAGAAGAATGGAGAAGATTAGTTGGACAGAGAAGGTAACAAATGAGGAGGTATTGAGGAGAGTGTGGGAAACAAGGACTATGATCGAAATGGGTAGTCAGAAGAAAGAAAAACTGGATTGGACATGTAATGAGAGGAGAGGGTTTGTTGAGAGAGGTGATGGAGGGAAGAATGGAGGACAAGAGAGGACCGGGAAAGCCACGTATCGGAATGATAGACCTCGACTACGAAGAGAAGGGCCAAAGATCAGATAAGGTGGAAGTTTTGGATACCAAAGACCTTGACATTTGTCAGAGCACTGAAGAGAGAGTGACATTAAAAGAGTAAATTTCACAGAATGAAGTACCGTAACAAGGTTAATAATTTTGTTTCATCCGGTAGCATTAAATTAATTTGTACAATTTTGTTTCACTAGGCCTATATGATTTTCATTATTTATAATTTTACAATGGCATCAATTTATCTTTATTTGCCTGCCATATATATTTTTCATTGAAGTAGCTTATACAATTAAGAATATACAATTATGCAATATAAAATATCAGATAAGAGACTATCTAGAAAAAAATAATTTTAAGAGACAGTTAAAGATTCAATCTATCTTGAAGTTTATGTGCTTACTGAGATGTGCTTGCACATTATATGATTGTATTTATAGATTTACTCTTCAAATAACCAATAGATTGTAAAAAAAGTGTTGCACTAAACGTCCCATCTTGTTGCATCTTACAGCATTAACAGCGGGGGGCAGAAGGGAAGCAGATATGGCGACTCCGACAAGTGATCCTGTGTTTCCTCCAAGGATGGAGAGCGCCACTCCCGCACCAGATGGCAAGGCTATCAGCACGCCTACCCACAAGCTTCTTAGCATCCCTCTAACAACAGACAAGCCACGCGAGATATGAGTTATCAGTCGCTGCTTGGGGCCAAGCGAGGTTAGTAATTGTGAAGTAAATTGCCAGAGTAAAATCATTATTAGTATGTAGTGTTTACTACATTCGACTTCAACATCCAACGTCGATGAGAAATGTTTAATAGGATTAGAGAGCTGATCTACATGTAGGCCACTTAAATTTCGAACTTACTATAATTTTATACCCTTCATGTTACTACATAGCATTTTTTCTATTTTAATAGTGCAAATAAATATTACAAAATGAAATAATAAATTTATATATGTTATATGTCAATCCCACAATATCAAAGGCAATCAAAAATTATGATGTCCTTCAGTAGACTGACATAAAAATTCTCACTGATTTCTATCTCTAGCTTGCATAACAAGTGAAGGTTGAGTCTGGAATAAACCACGCCCACGCTAGCCCATTAATTATTGGGCTACCGTGTGCGATTTGCCTTGAACCGTTTCCGGCCCATCTGCCACAGTGCTCATGAATAATTAATTAATTAGGCCGGAGTAAATGCGAGAAGATCCACGCCTAGGCCCTATATTGTTGAAGGAAGAATTTGG
>JAQIWG010001474.1:0-24371 GCA_034695025.1 Chamaedrilus cognettii
AGTTATAGCTAGACCCCCAGATCCAGTCTAACACTTGAACTTCGCCGATCTCTGTCAACAGTTAAAATCAATGCGTTCGGACTCTTCGATGAACTGTTGAACATTAAATATTGTTAAATGTTGTTGGTTGGGTGCATTGAGATGAAATCGGTCAAAGTCAGCGCGAAACCTTGCTGAACTTTCGTTAGATTTCTGCTATCTTCGCGGTGGTTGAAACTAAAAATATTCTCTATAGGGCCTCGGCATCTCTCTGTAGGTAGGGCTAATGGATTAACTCAAACCGGATTGCATTCCAATGAAACTTTAAAAGTCATTGAATAATAAGGAGATTGGCCTACACGAGCAGTTCACGAATGAAACCTCTCAATATCAAATGTTGACAATGGAACGTGTTATGATACTGAACGTGTCTCGTATTATGATAGTTAATATAACATGTTTTACGTTGAATTCCCTGCCCAGCATCGCAACAAATCCCACTTTCGTTCTGCTTGCTTATTCTTAGACTAATCATTACTATGCGATTATTCAGAAACACATCTGCCCGATGTATAATCAATACTATGCTGTTATTCTCAAACTCCTCCATCCCGCATGCACTGCGACAAGTGATAAATCAGAACACGCGCATGTAAAACATCAAACGAGCTTTGGTGTTTGACATTTTTCTCATAAAACTATCTTTACTGAGCGCGCAGCAGCGGTAGTAACAATACTACGCGCCACCCCACGACGCTATGCCCATACTCCCAGTCGAGTGTCGCTGCGGGTCGCGTTGTCAGTCTTGTTTGCATTGATGGGACTAGCAGCCGATTTGGAAGACTGGCAGGAGAGCTGTGAAGCAGTGCTTCGGCCGGATTTGCATGCAAATATCGTGCATTTGATGTCGAGCCGAAGAATGCTGATAATGTGGCTGAACGCGGTCGAATAGGAATGGGTAGCGATTATCATACCCATTCATATAGTCGAATAGTAGCAATGGCAGAGGATACAGTAGTCTATTGCATATGCGAGCCTTTAGCTTTACGTTGCTTTACAGGATAAATTAACTACCACTTATTAATTGAAGCCGACACTGCTACCTGTATATAGCAGTGTCGGTTTTAATTACTAAGTAGTGGTCAATTTATTTTAATCTCTTTACGAAATATACTCAAAAGTGGAAAGTGAAGCGGGCCTAATAATTGATGTATTGTGATTTGTGAACCGTCATCTCTTAGTTAAACAGCACTAAACAGCAAAGTTCAAACCATTTCGTCTCATCAGTTAATGTGGGAATTTAGATGTATGTACATTTAAATCAATAATATACTAATTATGCATAAAAATGATTTATAATGCACAACCATTTTACAGAGCCGGGCCTCTAACGCCCCTCTTAATCTACTCCCATTCCAATCCCACCCTTCAATTGCTTTCTGCTGCGTCTTCTGTAGCATTCCGATCCAAATATTGCCATCGCATCGCATAGTTTTCCCATCATGTCTCGAGATCTTGAAAGGGGACTTATACTAATTTACTGCATATATAATAGGAGGCGGATTCAGAGTACCGTACGTTAGACTCAATCGATCACGCGCCACAGCATATGAAACTGAAAATGTATTCCCACGACGGTTCCACGTTTTACTTCGTGGCTTCGCCCCCCAATTAATTCATGTCCCAGCAACTGAAGCAGTACAGCGTAGCGAGATGGTGGTGTGGGAGAAGCGGTCCCCATATAGCGCCGCTCTGTGGAGGGTGGGGGGGGGGGGTGGCGTAAAGTTGGCTCTGTAAAAGGTTCCAAGAGGGCGCCACAAAAAGAATTAAATATTTAAAATTTATAAACGTTTAAATTGTGCACCAGTTTGTCGCATACTACATAACCATTCTGAGATTTCGCTGAGCAATAGCACGATAGAGAGAATTTCAATCTAAAACGGCTCTAGGAAGAAATGCAGTTATTAAAACTACTACGTTGAACAGCTGACGGTGACACCAGTTTGAAACTTATCCAAGAGCGTCGAAATAGCCTACCTTCGCCGCGCCACCGCATTGCACAGTGCCACTGATGTCGATATTCGTAGTCGGATGTGTGCACATTACTCGCCTTGCGTCGCTAGCGGACACTAATTCGAGCGGAAGAACTGCGCGTCACGCGCGCAGTTGTTTTAACCCGCTGCATGTTGAGCGACGTTACCGGCATTCTTATCTCGTTTCACGTCACACAGTTCGTAGAGCAAATTGACCCTATCGTAATACTTTATTGTCGATAATCTAAATACGCGTTGAATTCGGGTCACATTTTTTGGACTTTCGTGCTAAACCACGGCGTTTCAAGTTCAACTGCACTGGAGACAATCACGGACAACATGTTGTTTAAAATAATGATAGAGGGCTTCGAGTGTAATAATAAAGGGCTCCGTTTAATAACATGGCGCGCAATCATATTTATCATGATGACTCTCTGGTGCAATTCTAATGCACGTTTATCAGCTCATATTCAGCCTCGCAGAGCATGAAATATAATTCTAATTCAAATACTCATTATAACAGTAAAATTACGTCACCAAAAATAGCGTTACATGATTATGTATCTATTAGCCTATGTGATTAACCCCTAGTTGGATATTTTAGCTAAAATGCACTTTGCAGCTTTGAGGTTTTGCCGCTTTTCGGCTTTGCGGATTTGCAATAGCCGCAAAGAGACTTTTGCAAAGCCGCAAAGCCAAAAAGCGAAAAGCCGAAAGCCGCTTTGCAGCTTTGAGACTTTGAGACTTCGAGACTTTGAGACTTTGCGTCGCTGGGTCATCTCTAGAAGGCATTTCTAACGATTTACTTGGTTAAGTGATACAAGGTTCGTGTAAAAGGTGTTTGAAGTGTCCAAGATTTAACCCCTGGTCGGATATTTTAGTTAAAATGCATTGGCAAGATGGCGATATTTTGAAGCGTCTTTCATCACTTTTCTTCACTATAATGCAGCAAACCTATGAGGTATTAAAAGCCATTAACTTAGTCATGGTTAATCAACGACAATAAACGAAATCGCTAGAGGCTTTAATAGGCTCGACTTCTGCGTGACACTTAGATTTTTTAACAGCATTCCAGCGCAAAAAGTCGAACGCTTGTTTATTGAAAAAATCGGAAAATCACCTGACGTGGTGTGTGTATACAAACAGAACCAGCGATTAACAGGAACAAACTGGCCGCTACTACTGAACGCATGCATAGCTCGCTGCCAACACAAATAATTATCCGCGGAGGAAACCGTACCACCCCAAGTTATCGTCCGACTGCGAGTTTGCTTCCGGCTAAACACAAGATTTGAAGTCGCACTCGATCAGCGACCTTCCTCTTGTACCGCGAGTTTTGAAAATGCACACGAATAGGGCGATTATGGTATTAATAGATTTACCCTCAACTAGTCTAACTCTAACTAACTAATCCTAACTAACCACCTTTTTGTTCGTCTAGTCTGTTAATATCCATGTTTTCACGCAGTTTTAGACGCTTGAGCCCTGGTGAGGACTGCTGGAGCTGGGTTTTGAACTCAAGGTAGCTAACCCCAACTAACACTAACAAATTGTTCCATAAATAGAAATCGTTTCCGCTTTCAAATGGCGCCTTTAGAACAAGATGAATGATGAGAGGCTATGCAGAGAGTCAGAGAAGACTCATGTGTTGCGACGTTTCTCTCTATGTCCCAATGCTTGTTCTTTGCCGATGGCTCCATAAATTAATTATGAAGGAAGTGAAATAAAAATAAATCGTACGATGAGCCCGCGATTGGGCTTTAACGTGAAATAGCCTACTACTTTCAGCAGCTTCTTCAATCTTGACGTAGCGTCATCATTCAGCGTTTCACTCTAAAGTTTTGAGGTTCGAGGTCAACGCTGTTAGTCAAGTTAGTCGGGTGTTAGATAAGCTGATGGAAACAATCAATTTGTGCCAGAGTTAGAAAATCGGCTGACTATTGAGGAATTGTAGGAACGGCTATTTTTGCGTGGACTATTCTTTTACACTCTTTGATAACTATTATAGAGCATCGAGTGGACTGGACATTGTATACGAGTGTAGGCCTATGCTGCATTTACCGTGTACATGTAGGCCTAGCTACAGAGTTTTCGTGCGACTTGTATTACCGAGCAATTACGAATGCGGATAATAGATCCTAGAATCGTTCACTCTTATTCGATAAAAAGCATTGGCGTAAAATTTTTGAGAAAATTATTTACACCATCACTATTGGAGTAAAAGAAAAAACCAAATTTCTTGGAGAAGTAGTCGCCCTCCTCCCCCTTGAATCCACTACAGGACTAGTAATCATGAAAATTGAGCTCATCATTGACAAATTTCGATTCAAGTTTTTTGTCGGGATTTTTGCAACGAGAAACCATTTGCAAAAAGGATTTGGCTTCAATTTCTCAGTGCCGTGTTGCGCTTTCCTGTCGCCTAATCAAATAATCTCTTGAGCGAAGTTGTTTAATGCGGACTAGCGGACAAAAGACGTCGGACAAAAGCTTGTTTTTTGCTCCGCTTCGGACAGTGGGAATCGTGGAATAATAAAGCGCCTTCAATTATCGAATCTGGATCGTTGATCAGGACAGTTGTGAATGTGGCCTTTATGCGGGTAATCACGTGGATTGCATCTCGTATCAATAGTACTGGACAAAGATGCTTTTTGTGCTGGAACTTAGTTTGGAAATTAAACGAATGCTGATTAAGTTACGACTCGATTGTTAACTCCGAATTTAAGAACTGGATTAGTCTGTAACGTGAAAGAATTAGAAAACTGTAAATCTCGTAAGATTACTCGGTCAATACATGTAGTTACCTTGGTGAACAGTATCGACTTCGATGCAAAAGACAAAGCTAATGTTAAAATCAAGTGCACTAGTTTTGTCAGAGAAATAAAAATATAACTATCTTAGGATGTAATATATGGTTGTCTTGAGAGACACTATTATGATGTGTCTCTCATCTTCTTCTTTTCAGATTATCTAGGTGTCTGGATGATTAAGGGCCAGTTGATCAATCGAGAGAAATTTGGTTTTAAATAATCACAGAACAAAAATGACGTTACTACCCAATCGGGTATGGCAAATCACATCCGAGATAATATTCAAATAACTCGCCAATATTGGAGAGTTATTCAAATAATCCTGGATCATTCAAATAACTATATTGAACTCTATAACTCTATAACTCTATCTCTATTGAACGACTAGGCTTAAGTATATGGGACGTTTTGTTTGGCTCGCCCTATTCGAATCTCCATGGTCCTAGTGTTTAGCTACTGAACGTAACTAGACTAGTAGCGTGCGAGTGAAGAAATATTGTTTCGCTGTGCGAAAGCAGTATGACATCTTTTCGAAAAAACATTAAGTTCTACTGATATTTACAAATTTCCATTTTTTGTGAGAAGCGCTGCTGATCATTTTTTGAAATCTTTCGACACATTTGTGGCCTAAGTTTCTAAATCAGCGCTGAATTTATATCATCATAAATGCGAGTTAAGCACATCTGCGTCGCTATTCGTTTCTGATTTGCAAACTGATGGTCAATACCACAATTCCGACGTCTTGGTTAACTCTTCTTGAACGAACCGATTTCAATTTTCACGTTAATTTCAAATTAAAGGATTAAGGATACGGTGATAGTTCCTATCGTTCTTGCTTCAATGCACTACGTCAGAGGCACTTCGTTGATAAAAGTGTTATTATCGTAGCGTGTAATGTATCCATGCCAAGCCGCCGCATGTGCCAGGTTGAATCCAGCCCGACGCCAATTGGATGACATCCGAATGGAGCGAATGGTTGGAGCGGGGAAGTGTTGGTACAGCTCTTCTCCGCGCACTCGGAGGGAAATAAATTGACGTTTTCCAGTCCTGCAGTCGACGAGATGGGGAGATAAGGACAGAGGCGAATCGCCGTAAACAAATTCTAGGGAACTGATTTTGTTAAATATCTCTTTATATTTTAGGAATAGGCTAATTTTTGTCAGAATGCATCGCCGTATCTATCGCTGATGACATACAGATTCCTAAATTTAGGGCGTTTGCCCAACATTTCAAATTTTCTTCCATTAAAGAATTATGCATTGTGTGGGCCACTTAGTTGCGGTTAAATTTTAAATCAATTTATTCCATGATACGCTTAATTTATTCCGTGTCATATTACATCATAGCATCACTATGTGATTTATATGATTCAATGCTTAAGCACTTTCTTTCATTTTTCAAGTTGTAGATGGTAGAAGCCCAGTAACTATATAGATATAAATGGACCTATCGGACACGGGCTGCCCTGCTTTCATAATAGCCTACCCCTAAATGTTGCGTGTGGGTGAAGCTTTGTAATGTTGGCTCGCATGATTTAGAGCGCTGCTCTAACAACGCCACCGTGAAACAGCTCCACAGAAGGGTGGTGTGCGGTCACCGCCATCAGTGGAGGAACGGAGAGCCCCTTGCCAACTTTGATATGACCCCCCCCAGATATTTACAAACCTTCTTTGTTTTTGTTTACGTTGACGTTCTGCTGTTATATTGTTTATGTTTATTAAACTTGTTGACAACAACAAAACTTTATTCCACGTTCCTTTATTAAAACTCACGAGCGAGGGTGGGGAGGGAAGGGCTGACTTTTCCTTCTGAACTTAGCCTAACTCATAACCGGGGGAGTGGCATCTGTGATAATAACGAATTTGTGACGCGTGCAAAGATTTAGCAAAATATGAAATGATGTAAAATCTGAAATGTATAATTTATTAGCAAACAATATTCCTCTTCGCACCCTACAAGGATGTCTGTTGAACTTCGCTCCAGGATCAGTCACCCAGGTGGCTACGTCTCCCCCCCCCCCCACGCCCCGCTCGTTACGCCACAGACACCACGCCTATGTGCAGCGACCACGCTGTATAACAAGCCGATTATCGGAGGGTAGCACCCGGCCACATCCGCCCACACATCAGACAATGCAATACAGCTGGCGCTGCACCACAGCCGTTCGCTTCATTATGCAATCCGTGTTCTATGCCGCATAATCCGTGCATGGCGTCATGGTGATTATTAACAATTGTCGTGAATCAGTGGCGTTAATCTGGTTTTCAAACCCTTGGGGGTCGCGAAATGAGATGATAAAACAGGAAACAAGTAGTGTTTATGAAATCAGGTTGGGGTTTGACCTCCCCTACGATCCCCCCCTCCCACGACCCACTCAGTTGCGGGGGTCGCGACCCCCCCAACCCTCCGGGATCAACGCCAATGTCATGAATTGATTCAGCAAGCCAGTCTGGTTTGTAGGCTTAATTAGAGCAATATTCATCATTAGTTAACTGCGACTTAGTTCAATCGGCAGATTGCCTGCTAGAAAAATGACCTTGTCAAACGTGCTTAGCGTGACGTCACTTTTCTTTTAAGATAATCCGACGATTGAGACAACCTCTCAGTTAGCTCGCAGTGTCGGGTATGGGTCTGGGCCTGGAAATGCATTTCTCAACAGAATATACGAGATCATTGAGCCAAATCGATGTTTTTCCTCCATGGTCTTCATTGTGAAGCGCCAGGCTAAGTTATTATTGTGATTCTTTAAGACTTCATTGCAAGTTCCATGATTATGCCTGCTGCAGCTACATGACATTGTATTGTATTTCTCACAGCAACGAAACGAACCAGTTTTTTACTTCGGCCTAGCACCATTCCCACGCTTAAGCTAGCCTGCAGTGGACTGTGTCCGCTGCGTCAACGACGAATACATAAGTTGACCCTCGGTCGCTTTTGAGCTGTCAGTGTGACAGATGTCGCTGTGTCCGCAGCGAGGGCGTGTGGATTAATCGCGTTAGCGACGGATCAGGGAGGAATCAACACCTCAGACGAGAAACGATCGGTTACCCAACCCGCTGGTCTAACGCAGTGGTCCATGAGTCGCGCGGGGCTATTCCTGCCTGTATTTAAAACTGGCTGGGGCTTGTCGCCTAAGCATGAATAACCATGTCTCTTCAAAGATATTATATAATGTGGGCGTTGCGCGATATATAGTAGTCAACTTATTTTTGATGTCGTAACTCGTTAGAGATCAATACTTTTCTTTAAAATTGTGTCTTTAATATCGACTCATACATGTAACTTGCGAGATTGGCAGGATCTATAATACTGTAGAGCTATAATTATTGTGGTCCGATAAAACAGATACAGCACGACATTGTGCAGGCTTATGCCATAATGCCACGGTGACATATCTTTACATTAATTCCAGGATGTTTGCAGCCTATTTTGTGAAGCAAATGAATCAAAGGAACCGACAAACGGCCGTGTTCTGAGAGCCATATGTTAAAAAATTGACATAAAGTCGAACATCGATAGACATACATTTTTTACAAGCAGCTGCATGGTCACGCGTGCCCTTTATCAATGTCGTAGTGCCCGCAAGCGCCCGTGTTCAGTTACAGACTTATAACGTAGAAACGGTACAACTACCGCTCGGCCCATTCAGTTACCGCGTCGAAAGCAAAAACGTGCAGTACGCAAAAATTCTTGTGCTAGGCGTAAATGACGGCCTTGGATTATTTGAGGGTTAGCGCGTGCTTCGATAAAAATTTATGCCTTTTCCAATAAAGCCTGCTGCTTTATTGGAGAAGCAAAAATTTCAGTTGAATGATCGTTAGCTGCCAAGATTGTTTTCTAGTTGTCATGCGTTGTCTTCGTCGACATTAAGCATACGTTATTAAATTGTCGGCGCGTGTTCTTGTCATATATAGCATAGCTCTGCGTTAAATATTATCATGCTCTATAAATAATCCTCGATGAGAGCTTTCATAATTCGTTCCTCGCTGCATAGCACATATTACTCGTGGCATTGAGTACAATTATACTGTTCTACAGTTACGGTAGTATGCGTAACGTGACTCAAATATACTGTACATGTACAGTATTGTTCAAAAGTTTGAGCCCACTGACCAATTTATCAACTTCGTTCGTTTGCTTTTAAACAAAAGCAAACTTTTCTCTTTTGATCTGATTACAGAGACATTCAAAAGTACGTTGTAATTATTTGTTTGTGTAATTGATGCCTGATAAATATAATTGGAATTTAACCCTGAACGGTTTACTTGGTGGGCTCAAACTTTTGAGCAATACTGTAGGTCTACAACATGGATAGCCTACATTCAGCTACATTGTGTCAATGTGCATCGATCAGCATTCGTGTCATCGCCATAAGATCTAATTTTACCTTTAAAGTCACTTTAATCCTGCTCTTTGCTGTACTGCTTTCGATGATCGTTAGGTGAATACATATTTTCTTGATTGGGCCGACGATGAACAAACTATCCTCAGTTAACCTGACTTCAGTGGTTGATTCAAATATTATATTTGTTCGCTTTGTCATTTTAGCCTAATGCAGAATTATGATGAAGCGTGTAAATTAAAAACCACTGCATCATTTTGTGTCTTTTTAGGGCAATAGTAGCAAGAGCGTAAAAGTGGAATCTGCTGCATTATTTATGTACTGTCGCCAAATATTACATTATGCTTTTCTGCGTTGTTTTCAATTTTCGCAGATTGTGCAGTGTTCGAGACTGTGCGTAGTCTTAGGAAATATTTTAGATGACTGTTATTTATGAAATGCACGTTCCCGCCGCCGTCATCTCCCCTCTTCCGCAAATTCCTCTACGGCCGTCAGAATATTTGAGTGGCCTTAATTCTAATCTGTTTTGTGACTAAACTGGCTCGAAAACAGACGTAGCGCTGCGCGCTTAAATTTGAGCTACCGTCCTCTCCATGAAACAAATTATATCGTTCTAGCGTCGCACTGCTGCACTGCTGCATCGATCATTTCCAGGCACCAAACGCCTACATAGCCTACTACGCAAAATCAGCACATTTTATGAATCGGTTCCGATCGGCACTGTCGCCAATACATACGAGCAACGATAGTAAGGCGCTTTGCCGATTAAGGGACGGGGGGAAGCGTCTCCGCCGCTGATCAGGGTGTCCCCTCCATGATTTATCCTGGTCCCCACCAAAAATAAAATTAATATGTTGGGTTTAAAATGAATTGTTCAGCACCCCTCCCCCCCCCCCTGTCATGTATACGCTTTGCATTTCGACGCCTCTACAGTCTATATACGTCTATGCACGACCGTTTGTTATTGTCTGATCACTTGAATGACAGCGTGAATAACTGAATGCCGGTAGGCCTACTTAAAGTATTCAACAGCTGAGCTTCTTCTCTTGCTGCAGCCTTCTATTTTTTAAACATTTTTATGAAACTACGTGCTACAGCCTCTGGTCCGCATCATTATTTCTTTCATCGATCTTTATGATTCGATGTACAAAATGGGCTGACCTAGGACTACTGTTTGATTCGAGTGGGTGCAAGTGAATCGAACTTCTATTAGGTATGAATCGAGATAGTTACACAATGAGGCACTTCCAGACGGTGTAAGTCTTTTATGAGATAGTGATATCTTTTCTGGAAAATGTGAAACTTATTTCGCACAATTGATTAGATGTTTGTTCTGCAAGCCTAAATTTTGAGCTTATGAGACGTGAGCTAAATGCCACACGTTTGAAATAAAATTCAAGTCAGCCCAAAGACGAATATTATAAGCAAATATTGTATTTGTATCTACCGGGCTGTTGCGAAAATTTTCACTAATTCTGTGCAGTTATTCTATACAAATATTTCACTTACATAGGCCTACGTTTTTATATTATGAATTTTACAAATTTTGAAAGAAGCTTTTTGATAGAGGAATGAATTATCTGATCAGTTGGTCATATATTTTTTGAACGATTTACACTAAATTTAGACGTGAAAAAATATTTGCAACTGCAAACATAATCAACAAAAACATATTTGAGTGGCGATGGAAATGGGTGTCCAGAAATTTTCTAGATTTGATCACAATTAATTTCCTTGTTGATGCAATGTTAGTTTGTGATTTCGAAAACACTCACCGATTTCATAAATGCTACCAATTTCGTGTTTTTTCGTTTTCACTTAGGCCAAATGTTATAGCCAAACGTCGTACCTTATATGGAGCCGTTTAAGTCAGTTGCTGTCTTTTTAACGCTTTGACTCTAGGCATCTGCCACAAACTTGTCGTCGAATCCCATTATCCTCATAATTGTACTGAAAATCGCGAATGTGACAAATTATTGTGGATAAACTTAGCGTTTTAATCTGCTCGTGCAGATAATGTTTTGTGCGGAAAAGGAGTTTTGAGGTGAACGTATTGAAATGGTTCTAATAAATACTTTGCTACTTGGTTAATAGCTGTTTGGTTTGCTGTGCTTGTACCAGGCAACACTTCAACATGGTGGATACTCGCAAGACTCCGCCCTCCTCCCGTGGCTCCCTCTTCACAAACTTTGAAGACGTGCAGGTATGATACCTCTTCTAGAAACCCTTGCAGACTGGGGTAAAAAGGGAACAGGTTTGAGCTCAGAGTTCCACGGGCTAGTAGTAAAAGTTGACTAAAGGAGTGGGCGGTTCTTTGGACTGTAGTAGTTTTGGTTGCTGCACACGGTTATTAAACTTTTAAAAACCACTACCATGTCTAGCGTTGCATAATATACATGTGTTAATAAATCGATCAATAAACAGTTTATTTTCCATAATTTATGAGCTATGGGAATGAGCATTAGTATCATTGCTCGGTATGTAAAAGTAATCACAATTGATGTCCTATTTTACACTTACATCTTTGTCCGTTAACATAATTAAGAGGGCAGGCACATAGGTTCAGAGACAAAAATAATACACCCCACAGGGATAAACTGAAATAAAATGCTAATTCTTGCTGTATGCATCAACAAAAGCTAATCCTATAAAAGTAGGCTAAAAGGTTATGTACGCCTACACACCTAAATGATTAAATTCCACAGTCCATTTTGTAGGATATAGTATCTGTCTCTCTGTACCGCACTGCTAAGCTGCAGGTTCCTGGCATCCAACCTCTCCACACTTGACGGTCTTCTGCCACTTTCTTCATGTTTCCATACGATTTTATTTCCAATAATTCATCAATCGGCTGGATTGGATTTTTATGGAATATGCATTATGATTATAATTCACATTTTATTATTTTCCTTTTTATCCAATAATAATTATATTGCAATTTCAACTGTAATTGTACTTAACGGAAGAATAAAAAGGCAAGAGGACGAGGGAAGGAAAATAACAGACACTAATATATTTTCATCTCTCGTCCTCTTGCCCTTCATTCTTCACTGAAGTATGTTCTATCCAAATTCCATCAGGAGCCATGACCAGCGTGCTTCGTTATCCAGCTGTCTGACGAGGAGAGGGTTTACTTGAACGCCGCCGCGCTCGGCGACGTGCCCATAATCCGCCAGTCGCTGGAAGAAGACGACTCGACGCTGAACGTCAACTGTGTGGACTACATGGGGCGCAGCGCGCTCCACCTAGCGGTGGACAGCGAGAGTTTGGAGGCGATAGAGCTCCTGCTGGACAGGATCAACTTTGAGTGCATCGAGGAGTCGCTGCTGCATACCATCAGCAAGGGAGCCACCAAGATCGTCAAGGTAGGTGGTTAGTCCTACTATATTATATTTTATTCACGCAAAATTCGCACATCAATACTCCATGCTGAGGATTTATTTTCTGATGTTTACGCATTTGGCATTTATTTAGATTGTTGATATAATGATATAATAAATTTAGAATGCAGGTGCGGTATGGCAGTTCATTGCAGTAGCATATAGGCTTATAGCATATACGTAGTGCCTATTTAAACATTTTGTATAATATTTGATAACTTTGCCTGTTTTATGTAGTTGTGCTTATTTTTCGTTTCACTCGTTTGACATGAATAAAAGATTGATAAGCTATAAATTGCAAATAGAGTCAACAACATGAATACTAATGATATAGTTATCGAAAAAGATTTATAAGTTAATGCTATTATAATTAATTAATTAAAGACATAAGTCTTATGCCTTTAAATACAACAACCTCACATAAATGATAAATGTGCAGTTATTTGTAACCTTTTCTTAAAATCTGCTCTGTTATACAGGTGATCATAGAGCACCCTAATTACATCGCCGGAGCCGAGCAGTGCAAGCGCACCCAGAAGGACCCATTCTTCCGCACTGATGAGAAGAGCCAGTTCTCCCCGGACATCACGCCCCTCATCCTCGCCGCGCACTACAACAACCACGAGATCATCCAGATGTTTCTGTCTCGCAACCAAACCATCGACAAGCCGCATCCAATCTCGTGCCAGTGCGCTGACTGCGTCACGAAGCAGAATTATGATTCGCTGAAGCGGTCGCGGTCACGGTTGAACGCTTACCGGTGAATTTGGTTATGTTCTCCTCTAGCCTTCTTCTTCTTCTTCCTCAATCTGGTATTTTAGGATGCGGTATTGAAACTATGACTGCTAGTAACCTGCCTAATTCCTTCGAGCACATCTATTTCGTCGTAGATCATTTTTTTCATGGCAGACACAATGAAAATCTGACTATGCTGCACACTTTTTCTTACCCCTTGGTCTTGGGTTTCTCTAAATTATAAATTGATGCATTCTGGACAACGTTCTTGGACGCCAAAACGGACTCTAACCCCATTTCCTGCATCTTTACATGATGTCGCTGTAAAATATCAGCTCCTGGCTAGTCTTCTCTGCGTGTGTCTTTGTAGACAAAGCCCTGACAGTCCTGCCTGCATAATCCTTGTGTGTATTCAGAGCCCTGGCCAGTCTTGCTTACATAATCGTTGTGTATTCAGAGCCCTGGCCAGTCCTACTTACATAATCGTTGTGTATTCAGAGCCCTGGCCAGTCCTGCCTACATGGCGCTCAGTAGTCCCGACCCGATCATGACGACTTTTGAGTTGAGGCAGGAGATGCAGAAACTTGCTCAAGTGGAAAAGGAGTTTAAGGTATCACAGATCTTATCCTTGCGTTCTAATTTTGATCTTAATTCCTTGAAAATGTAATAAAACAGTCAATTTATAAATCTTTGTGTGATGGTCATAATCTGATATACTTAAGGTTAATTAGAATCGACTTCAATATCAATGTTTGAGTACCTATTTGAGTCCAAATAGGCCTGCGTAATATGTCGTTATCATTAAGCATTGTTCTAGGCATATTCAAGCTGAAGATTAATATGAGTAGGCTAGTAGTATTTGGAAATGAATTCTTTATAAAATTTAAACAAATCAATGGGATATTACGCCCTTTTTGAGAAATGTAATATGTTAAACGATATCTTAGTAGCAGCGTTGCAGAAAAACCAAGCAAAAGCACTCTTATTCATTGATCGTATAAGTGCATGCACTTCAAATTGTTATTGCTATGAAAAGCAACAATTTTATGCTCTTCTTCATTTCATTCTTAAAAACTATTTCAGAATTTTATCTTTATGCAATTTCTCACTTAACACCTTCCACCGTCAGTAAGACTCCAGAAGCTGAACATAAATAACATTTTTGGAATTTTTCTTGTACAGAACGAGTACATGAGCATGGTGGAGCAGTGCATGAACTTTGCCTGTGAGCTGATGGACCTCTGTCGAGGGACCCAGGAGGTGGAGGCGGTGCTCAGCGAGGGGAACGATGAGGAGGGTCAGAGAGACCCCCTGGCGCGGCTCAAGATGGCCATGGAGTACGAGGAGAAGAAGGTGAACTACTTAAGTACTGTTGCCGTTACGTTTGAGTACTTTATACTGTTGCGCAAATTGTTCATAGTCTTAGCCGCAGTAACATAAACCTGTTTAGTCGTTGGCATAAACCTGTTTAATTGTTGGCATAGACCTGTTTAATCATTGGCATAAACCTGTTTAATTGTTGGCATAGACCTGTTTAATCATTGGCATAAACCTGTTTAGTCATTGGCTATTGCACTTATGCATGTACGTTGACGGTTTCTGTTTCTGCTTCATTGTGTCTCTTCTGCTCAAGTGGCGAAAATAATGCTTCATATAAATTGTTTGGTTTAAGCTGGTTAAGCTGATTAAGGTGGCGCTATGGAATAACCCCCAACGCGATGCTTGTCCCCCCCCCCCCACTTTTAAAATGCTTGCTCTCATACTTTTTTCCCACTTTGCCCCTCTTAGAAAGATCCAGGCTCTGTTTGGTTTTTAGTATTTGCATATAGAATGGTTAAAATTTAGTTATGAAAATTTAGGTATGTATGTGAAATTTTTAGATTAAATACAGAGCGAGTTGACATAGAAGCATGAATCCTTTAAGATCTTTTTAAACATAGAGCAATTAGAAGCATTGTTGAAGAAGAGCAAATTGAAAGCCTATTTGGCGTTCACAGCAAATCGTTCTTAGCAAAATAATGTCAATTATTGCTCATCACTAATAGGAGATTGATTGAGCTTACATAGCTTCTTGAAATTCAGCATATTTTTCACAAATATATCTTATTTATATTTTCAAATGAATACGCTTATATATATTTTTGAAATTAAGGATAATTTTTCACAAAGGTATCTTATTAATATAATTTATGTATAGATTTTCAAATAAATTTCAAGTGGGAGAATTTCGGCACCGAAGATGTAAACCTATACCGGGGTATGAAAATAGGCTTACGCGTACGCATTACCTAATTTAAGTCTGCGTCCGAATCGCAAGATCCACGATTCGCGTGACCAGTCAGAGTAAACGACCTCCTTCAATAAATCTTATTCAGCTTGCGGATG
Source organism: Chamaedrilus cognettii (assembly GCA_034695025.1). NCBI lineage: Eukaryota > Metazoa > Annelida > Clitellata > Enchytraeida > Enchytraeidae > Chamaedrilus > Chamaedrilus cognettii. The sequence goes on from JAQIWG010001474.1 coordinate 15,662, forward strand.
TCCGACGTACTATCGAGCCTCTGGTCACCCCGGTCCCTTTATTTCAACTTAGAAATAATTCGATGGCGACGACAAAGGATGGATCCAGGATTCGTTGGGGTGGGGGGTGAATATAATCTACAACATGCCTACTCAATTTTCCCTCCGAAACGAACTCTCGCGCGTGGGGGGGGGGGGTGTTGACGAAACGTTTGTCACATATGACCACCTTTTGTCAAATTAATTTATCTAAATTCACCAAATCTATGTATCCAGACAAGATGTCTCTTCAATTGTGCTTAAGGTCTTATGCTTCACTTCAGACCGTTTCATGCATAAAACATTTTCATATCGCTCATTGTTACATTTGCCACCGTTTAATCAACTATTTTGTTGCGGCAAAAAACATTTTTATACTGGTGGGGCAGATGCATTCCCCCATCCCCCCCACTCCCTGGATCCGTCCTTGGCGACAGCACCACGCCGCGCTTCTGCGTGTATTTAATTTATCGTGTCCGGTGCTATAACACGGGTCGAAGTTATAGCGAACTGAAGCTCGTCTCGTTCTTCGAAAGCGACGTAAAGTGCAATTTAGAAGCTTTTGATTCTGACGTGTTTGTTTCTCTTGAATATTTGAACGCTCCGGGACTTGGAGTATTTTTGCGCAGTAGGCTACTTTAGTCCCCTTTCCTAGAGTTCCAGCATGCAAGTTACAATGGATAACCTGGGCACCAGTATTGCCGGATTGTAGTCAGCGGATCAGCCCCGTAGCGTGACCATTCTCAGCCGGGGGGGGAGGGGGGGGGGGGAGGCAAGAACTTTTACAGGGGGGGGCAAATATTTGTGCCCTGTGACTGTCCACAACGCTACGCTAACGCTTTTTCCCGCGATTCGTTTCGAAGCGGGCGGTTGAGGGTTGCTGACAGAAATTTCTAAAGCCGTCTTAACAGTCATTTTCATATTTTAAAGCCTCAAATACTTCATTTCTCACAGTACGGGGAGGGGGGGGGGCAAAATACACATTTTTACAGAGCAGGGGGCATATTTTTAATTCGTCAGACCACGGTGGCTAAAGCTCCCCCCTGCCCGGGCCCAGTCAGGCTACGGGCCTGCAGCGAATTATACGTTGTCTTTCAGTTCGTAGCTCACCCCAATTGCCAGCAGCATCTGACGAGCATCTGGTTCGGGCCTCAGATGGGCTTCATGCAGTCCTTGACGCTGTGGAAGAAACTCGGCATGTGGATCGTGTGTCTGCCCCTGCTGCCCTTCTTCTGCCTCGTCTATATTTTATCGCCCGACACTAAAGTAATGCTACACTGCTTTTAGGCCTATTTTTTGCGCTGTCGTTTTGTTAACGCGGCCTTGATTTATTTAATATCACATAAATCCAACTAACAAGAATTGAATGATAAATATACAAATGATGAATGTTATCATTAATCAATGATGTTGATTCATTCAAAACATCATTGTTATTCATTAACAATGATTGATAATGCGCCAATGCTATATAACGTACGGACGTATCTTAGTTTGAACTTGACGTAACCAGATCAATTGGTCTGAAAAAGAGGTGGCTGAAATCCAGTTGTGTATATTCATTTTACGAGTTACTGACTTGGCATTAGAATAAAAATAATAATAAAGATACCAGTATGTCAATTTTGTTTTGGCCAGTTCTTCAATTTAACCCCTAGTCGGATATTTTAGATAAAATGCACTTTGTGACTTTGCGACTTTGCGACTTCGAGACTTTGCTTAGCAAAGCATCCACTCCAGCCTCCTCCTCGGCATGCAGTTAGCCTCGACGTGTCTGTCTGGCATGGCGCTATTTTGAAGCCCTTTTCATAATTTTTCTTCACTATAATGCAGCGAAACCAATGAGATAATGAACGTTTAACCTGTGTTGCAATAGACACAGCGATATAGGCTTGCCTGTTGTAGCGCATTAGAACTACGCATTAGCATGACGTAAAAAACGATTAGTATTAATATAAATAGTGCGCAAGCGTAGCCTGCGTATGGTGCAGAAGCCTAACCCATACGTGCATTGATTGAAACCATGAAAATAATACAAAATGAAAGGTCAGTTTTTTTCTTATAATTTTTCGATATTCAAATAAACGTCCAGCGGTAGCTTTTAAACAGCAGCCATTTTGTTGCTCGTCCTTTCCAGATAGGAAATTCTCTGCGCTGTCCCGCGTCCAAGTTCATCACGCACACGATCTCCCACATCTGTTTCCTCGTCCTGCTCGCTGCCGCCACCTTCAGACTGGACGAGCAGACCCACCCCATCTCCTTTAACATCACCTCGGATTTGTTCGTCTACGACGCCAACGACTCCCTCTACAAGGAGAAGCTCGAGAACGTTCTTAAGTCGACCTTCCGGCCGGCAAACATGCTGATGACGAACGTCCAGATCTGCCTCATGTTCTGGATTCTAGGTGGAAAGAAATTGCGAGGGTGTTAACCCGTTGTTGTTATTGTTTTTATTATAATTATAAATCTATTGCTATTATTATTACGCTTTATTTATTATTATTATATTTTAAATATAAACATTATATAAATTATATATGACATTATTATAATATTATTTTTTTTGCTATTATGTTTCAGATTTTGTAGAATGATGTTTTGATTTGAATCTTTGTTCATCATTTTATTATTGAAATCTTTTGAGCTTTCTCGATGGAGATCTTTTGAAGTGATTTTAATCTTATAGTTTCTTAGCTTCAATAATGTAAACTGTGGCAGGTAATTGATAAATTGATTTATAAATTACCAATGAAGGCAATGGTAAGCAATGATTGGTGTCTTCAGTGGTCCGAGACACATATATACTTATCCTCTTGCTTATGTATGTATGTATGTATATTGCACTTTTAACGCACCAAGAATATGTCATGCAAACGGAGATGGAAAAACATCGTTTGCTTGAATCGTAGGTGCGGGAGAGGTGCAACAGACTACGTACAGAAAGCGGATTTGAAAAAATGAGTTTTAAGCCTGGATTTAAAGATAGATTGCTTAGACTCTTATCCGAAAGTATTACCTGCTCGTTATACGCACTCTTTTTGGCAAAGTAACTAGAACTAAACGGCAACACGGACGCCTCACAGGTGAATAAAATGGGAATTAAAATATTTGATTAATAATAACAATAATAATAATTGGTTTAGGATCCGTTTCGGCTTCTGATGACATCATTGGGGATTTTGTGCGTAGGTTTATTATGGACGGAGTGCAAGGCGATGTACAACACTGGTCTGCGCGTCTACCTCCTCGACAACTACAACTGGATCGACTTTATCGTCCTCTCCGTCTACCTCTCCTCGTACGTCCTCCGTTTCTTCGTCGACTACCGAATCAAGACGGCGGACCGGTGGTACAACGGCACGCAGCGGGCCCGCGAGGCGTTGTTACTAGGCAACGAGTCGTTGTACAACGCGACCAAGGAGGAGATGTTTGGCGATCGAAATAAAACGATGCTCAGCTATTTCATGAAAGCATGTGAGTAGCAATTCTGGTTGTTTTTTTACGTTCTGGTTTTTGCAAATCGTAGGTTATTTTGTAATTGCTTGGGGTTACGGATGTTCGGTATGATACAAAAAATGAGCTATTTTATGAAAGCGTGTGAATACTGTATTGATTTTGATCATTGTTTTTGTAAGTAGGATGGTGTTTGTAACTCGTAGGTTATTTTGTAATTACTTGGCGTTAGGGATGCTTCAGCATGAAAAAAAAATGCTGAGCAATTTCATGAAAGCATGTAAGTTGTGATTTCAATCATTGTGTTTGTACGTTCTGGTGTTCGTAGCTCGTGAGTTAGGTTATGTTGCAATTGTTTGAATTTAGGGATGTTTTGGTGTGAAAGTTTTCATTGAAGTACGGTAGTGAAGAATATTGAAATTTATGCAAATTTTTATATTATACAAGCAGAAGCAGCAACAAAGCCCATCTATTAATGCAAGGTATTGAACCAATACAAAGAGGATGGTGTGTTCTTACTTGCCCCAAACTTGCTGCAAACCTAGTCGGATACTTTTTACTCTACTTTCTACGATGGTTTAGAGCTTTTTAGCAGAAAGTATTATCGCTGAACTATACAGTGTAGGGTATCTTAGTACATATCAACATCATGCTATCGATTACCGTTACCACGCTTCAGTCCGCGTGACAACCAATGCCCCAACAATGCACAGAATCATCCAAGCGAAAGCGGGCGACAAAAATCTTCTTAATTTGACTCGATACTCAATTTCCGTTCATCCAGACTACGCCCACTCGCTACTCCAGACTCCGCCCACTAGCTATTGACCTTATATCGGACCGCGGACATCAAGCTGCGTTGATGGTGTTAATTGCTTCACTAAATCACAATCGAGACCGACATTGTTAGCTGGCGGGATTCATGCAGCGAGCGTGTGCTAAATCACCTACACGCTGAGCGTCGACTGGGCAGTGGCGACTAAAGTATTCAAAACTGAAGGGGGAAAGGATCAGGTGGCTAGCCCATAGGGGCTAGGGGCTAAGCCCTGAGCTTAGGAAGGAAAATCCAGAGCCGGATGAATGCGAACTCGTGACCGGGAGGGGGGGGTCGGGGCGACCGGGCGGTCTGATGGGAAGGCGGTCCAGGGGGGTAGTCGTCGACTTTTTGATTTTGAGCAGCAACATATTACATTGTACCTGCCCTTTTGCTACCAAAACTAAAATCGCGATTTGACCAAAAAATGGAGAAGCTTGTTAACTTGCATAACCAGAACTAAAATCTAAATTTTTGCCCACAAATGGGGAACTAGTTGTGGTTGTTGGTCTAAACATTAATTGTTGTTTAACATATAGCTGTGAAATAGAAACAAATAGAAAATAAATAGAAATGGAGGGAATTGCGGAGCTAAGGGAGCGTGCCATTTAGTTAAATGGAAGTAGAAAATTTGAAATCCAAACTAGGAGCCAAGGCCTTCCAAGCTCCATTGAGGAGCCGCCACAAGGCCTATAGCAGTTAGCCTGAGTGGCTTTTAATGTCGGCGCGTCGCTACAGCTGACGATTGATGATTTCAACGTGTGCATGCGAGTAAAAAACATCTTCCTAGATCTTTTCAGATCATTTCGAAATTAAAATGTTCCTGATTTATTGCTTGGAAAGCATTGGGACACTACAGAATTTATACAAGGACGGCAATACAATACAACGGCTTCTTCAATAATATTACTTGAATAACTTTTGTCTTCTATTGTAAGCTGTTACGACGTTTACCAAACAAGTTTGTTCACAACTCTGGTCTGTTTATTTATTGCTTTGCTTAGGCATTGGTCTGCAAGCCGGCCCTCTTGTACGGTACCGGACTTTGTAAGGATCTTCCACGATGCATATTTTGCATACACTTTTGCATGCAACCATGTTAACAAAGTTGCAATGTAAAATGTCCTTAACTGGGTTTTATACGAGCCGTGCATGCAACGCAGTTAAGGAACAAGTCGTGCGTGAACCCCAGTTTGAAATCCAGTTAAGGAAATCGTTGTCATGAAAACGGATATTTTACATTTAATTTTCTTAACATGAATGCATGCAAAATTGCATGCAAAATATGCATCGTGGAAAGGAGGCAGGCCTATGTTCTTGTACGTATAATGAGCATTTAAACTCTTTCAAAAAATGTCTTGGCAAATAGAACATTGACATGACATTGTATGATTCTTGGCCGCAGCTCGATTTGACTGGAGGCCCAATGACCCGGAGATCGTCTCTGACGTATTGTTCGCGATCGCGAACGTGATGAGCATCGCGCGCACCACGTACCTCATGCCCGCCTTCGAGGTGCTTGGTCCGCTGCAGATCGCGCTCGGACGCATGATCGGCGACATCACACGCTTCCTCGTCCTCTTTACCCTGGTACCCAGATGTGTTCTGCTACTTAGGCTGCGTACCTGAGGTACCGAGATGTTTTATATACCTGATGTGCCAAAATTGAAATTAAGAATGGCATGTAGATTCAATGTCGCCTATGCCTGATGCTTGGCATGTATATAAACACGGCTTTGTTTTCTAGACCGCATCAGTTGTTAAACAGCGTGTTCTTCACACGTTGGAGGGAGGCCTATTCAGCAATACCGGTAGTGAACATTACTGCAAATCTTGTGTTTCACAAGCGAAATACTATTGTGGTTGCTCAGGTGCTATTCGCCTTCATGGTCGGCTTGCATAACTTGTACTGGTACTACGGGTCGCAGACTTATCCCAAGGAAGGAACGGACAAGCTTGTTCATACTTCTGAAGCATTTCAAGGGTATGAAAGATTGAAAACAAGGCTTAGATGCATGAAAGATAAGTTTTAATTTAAGAAAGTAGATTCTAATATGTACAAGGGCAACTAAGTTATAATTTGTTAAAAATAGTCAATCAAAGGTTATATAGTCAATACGATGGAAGATGCAATAATTTTTTTTATTACTTCGGTTCGCTAAGGGATCACGCAACATTTTTTTATCTTGTGGCCTTTTAGACATACGAAGCAAAAGCAGCAAAAACTACTTCAATGATAGAATGCTGGCTGTAGATCGCTTATACATGTTGTATGCTATGTCGTTTTTATTGTGTTTGTTACCTTGTACGTTTATTTTTACAACGAAGAATTGATCTTTAATTTATGAAATGCAGTAGCGCAGTTCTTCATGAAACGTTAACAATTTTCTATATTTGATGACGAATTGTATTGCGGCGAAAATTTAGTTTAAATTAATGGAATGCAGTACTTTTTTGAAACGTTTGCAATTTTGGATATTTTGAAACGAGTAGGCTTTACTTTATGACGAATACTTTTTACTATATAACATGCAGGCAATTTGTCATTTATGTCAACAAACTACAGTTTGACTGTTTTATTTTGTGCCCAACAGACTACCGAGAACCCTCTACAGCCTCTTCTGGTCAATGTTTGGTCTTGTGAACATCGACAGCATCGAGATCAAATATCCGAACAAGGAGAAGGGCAACCTGTACGCGACGAGCTTTCCCGGGGGCAACCACGCTACGTCGATCGTGGAGGGGGTGGGGATGTTCCTCTTCGCCCTCTACCACGTCGCCATCATCATCGTACTCATCAACATGTTGATAGCGATGATGAGTCACTCATTCGAGGATATCCAAGTAAGTCAGTGTTAAAATTATTTGCGTGAATCAGTGATATTTGACTTCTTAAAACAATGACTGTTGGGTTTCACTTCGAGCTCCTTAGTTTCAATTTCGGTCTAAATTTCAGTTCTCATATAATTTCAGTTGCAGTTTCAGTTCTCAAATAATTTCAGTTTCGCATTCAATTAACGAATATAATTGTATCAGTGCTGTGACGGTAACCAGTTAAGACATTTATGCATGAAAAGTTTTAATGCTAAGTTTTAATCAGCAGAAAGAGAGGAGATATAATGAAATTTTTATTAATTTCTGGTATTTATAAAACGTCGAGTGGGTGATGTCTATAGAATGCGCATCAAAGTCCAGGGAGAAGTAGCGATATTGGGAAGGGGAAGAATGCAAACGAGTTTTTATTTTGATTGATATGACTCCTGAAAATGTTCTTTAAATTGTACACAATAATTGTCACAGTATATGGTTCAAATGTTTTCAAGCACAGTAATCCAAGTGGTGTATTCTCAAAGTACCCACTTTATGTACCTAAACATGCCTTAAAACACATACTTAGTATACTCATAATTTGCTTAAAACCTAATATTTTCTACCAATTTTAAAAGATTTCCGAAACGTGAAGCAAGTTTTTTGGGATCACCGTGTATAAATTTAACTTGCAATAATGTTGTTTGTGAAACACTTTATCAAACGGACCTGCTTCATAATTTGTGAAACGTGAGGCTAGTTTCTTTGAACCACCATGAATAAATTTAATGTGCGTTAACGTTGTTTGTCAAACACGGTGTCAGACGGACTTGAATCATAATTTGCTAAACGTGAGGCAAGTTTTTTTGGACCACCATTTATAAATTTAATAAACGTTGATGCATTTTGCGGAACTGTCAGACGGACTGTGACGTGGAGTGGAAGTTTGCGCGGACTGGTCTGTGGATGAACTACATTGACGAAGGGGGCACGCTCCCTGTTCCCTTCAACATGATCCCCACGCCCAAGTCTGCGCTCTACCTGTGGCGCTGGATCAAGGACTGGCGGCGGGACGCCAACCTTGACCTCATGGAGTGCGAGGCGTCCAAGAAACAAACCTTCATCCGGGTAGCGGCGTAGCCATTAACTCCCAGTTAATTATCAGCGATTTTACTCGCTAAACTGTTCGAGTTATGTATGCATTTAATTTCCTTCAAGGGCAGAATGTAAAGCAATAAAAAAGAAACAAAACTGAAAAAAGGTAGAAGTTATGCTTGCTATTATAATTACTTAAGACTATTTTGCAATTGATGTTTCAATGATAATTGGTTATGATGGTGGACAATAGAGGGCTCTATACTACTAACCATTAAGGGCCAGTTATTCAATGCATTATTTTGATTTTGATCTGAGATCGTGATATCTTGCACTGTTATTGTGCCTTAACATTCTGTAATTTGATAGTCGATTCTGAATTGCGGCCTTATTTTGCGGTCTTATTTGAGGAGAGTCTTATTTGAGGAAAGTCTTATTTGAGGAGAGTCTTATTTGAGGAGAGTCTTATTTGAGGAGAGTCTTATTTGAGGAGAGTCTTATTTGAGGAGAGTCTTATTTGAG